>SJYO01054018.1:1468625-1480297 GCA_006410555.1 Capra ibex
CACATAAGAACGGTGGAGAAGAATTATAGAAGACGAAGACAATCCAGGTATGGTAAAGACAGGAAATAGCTCGGGTAGAAACGTACTTTACAAGGGAACCATAGAGATTAAAAGAACTTCTCTAGAGATCAGAAAGGGTAAGACAACAAAAGGAGATAAAGAAACGTAACTAGCGACTTCTTCCGAAAGAATAGAGAAGAACGATAAGAAACTTTGAGACGTAAGTCTACGAATATAGAAAGGTAAAGAGGAAACGAAAAGCGGAGAGAAGAAAAGTGTCGATAAACATTCCGGAGGGGTCTGTCGGTAAAACGAAAAAACGTAAAGAAAAGGTACCCCTACCAGAACTAGGGACAGAGGACATGTTACAGTGTTTGGAATAAGGTATCAAGTAGTCCGTGAGATAGATAGTCTAGATCTGGGAATTTAGATAAAGAGTGAAGGTGACATATTAATGAGACGGTATTTTTCGTTACTCTAACCCAGTAGACTTAACATAAGAACTTAAGTCACCAACTTTCAGTGTTCCTGAACGTAGATTTAGGAACAAGGTCTAATAGAAATATTAAAATAATGAAAACAGAAATCCAATTAATGTACTGGAGTCAGAGTTTAAGAAGTAGACTTTTAACCAATACTGTCCTCAGCCCCTTAAGACTCTAAATTTACATTATATCGTGTGCTTCGAGTGCCATAACATACTGTCAGTTGTTAGTAAATCGTTTGTAAAGATAGGGTAGGTAGGACGGGGTAAGGGAACTTCCACGTCCTTCCGAACTTATGAGAGTCCCAGTAAAAATGTGAACCTCTCCTTTACCTAGTACTTGGAGACGAAAGAGAAGTTCCAAAATTCGTTCAACTAACGGATCTTTATCGTTCATACCGAAATCGAAAGATCAGTTCCTTGATATAAGTGACCTCATCATAAAGAAGGAGGAAGGTGTTTATACATACTCTGAAAACTTGTCACAGTACCAGAGTCGTCCCGAATTTATTGAAACGTTAGTCTCTGAGAGGTTTCATCTTACTTATACTTTTTATTTATGAGTCTGAGTGAGATACTTCTTGTGGATTTCGTTATTTTCATTTGGTAGAGTGCATAAACCTTAACTTCCTTTTAGATTCTATTAAAGATTCTCTAACTTATATTTGAGTCACATAATATACTGAATTTATTTTAAGGGGAATTTCTCTTTAGATAATACAGTTACTAACAGAAAATCCCCCACACACACACACAAATATAATGAAACCATTGAACTTTTACTCATATTCAAAAACGTAGAGTAATTACAAATATAAACATTTTATTGAATGTAGGTAGTTTTGTCTCAATGAAGGATTCTTTTCTCTAAGGGATTCGATGGATAAGAACAAATATACAAAAGAAGATTGTGATTAGACTGTAGATAAAGTATTACTATACGGACAAAGAACGAAACTGATGTACCTTTCTTATGAACCAATGTGTGTTTCTTTGAAACTGGGTCTACGAAGTGATACGTTTACCTTTAACTGTTTTCCTCCCCAAAAGAAGTAATCTCAAACAAAAAGTGACCGTATTTAATAAAATTCCCAAAAGTTTTATGGTGAGGATGAAGATCTTGTCTTTTTCATTTACCGACCTTCTTATCCTAAAACGGACACCAATACAGACCGTCAGTGTAACTAAACATAGGAAAAAACAATAGTTTCTTATTAATTAAAAGAAAACTAAGTACATTTGATGAATCCGTCTTTTAGACGAAGGTGACCGACGAACGGTTGTTAGAGACGTGATACTAAGTAAAGCAAGAGCCAACCCTTTGTCCTTTTACAAAGGTAAGACGAACAAAAGTGGATAACGTAAACGACGCAGTACACAAGGTGAAACCCGTGTAGAAGGGTCCCTCCTGTCAAGACCTTTCTTTATTCCACGATTTCAAGATTGTTCAGTCAATTAAAAAGAAAACAGAGATACCATCCTCTTGCGTCATTAGTCACAGGGAGACCCAAACGGAATCTGAGGCAGCCTGGGAAAACACGACCATTCATGTTGTTATTTACTACGTAAAAACAAAAAGTATTAGACAAGTACGATAGGAATTACCTGTAAATGACAGTAAAACGATCTATAAATAATTAGTGTTATAGGAGATTGACAGAGTAAAATATCCACTCCTTTAACTCTACACTTCTTCAACTCACGGATTCAAGTGAGTCGATAGTCTACCGTCTCGATCTAAACTTAAAGTCTATCTATGTTTCGGGCACGACACAGTCAATCAAGGTGTTAGTTCACACAATCCCTAGTACTAGTTCATGTCCCCATCTGACTTGTATCCTTGGTTTGTGACCTGATACAAACCGGTGGACTAACGTGCTTACACTTTGTCGTCATTAAGTTGAGATTCAGTGAATTGGGATCTTAACGGGTCAACATCGTGTCCCGACCTCTACCGTTACCGTCGGGTGAGGTCATGAGAACGGATCTCTTAGGGTACCTACCTCCTCGGACCATCCGACTTCAGGTACCCCAGTGATTCTCAGCCCGTGCTGACTCGCTGAAGTGAAAGTTGAAAAGTGAAAGTACGTAACCTCTTCCTTTACCGTTGGGTGAGGTCACAAGAACGGACCTCTTAGGGTTCCTGCCGTCTCGGACCACCCAACGGCAGATACCTCAGCGTGTCTCAGCCTGTGCTGACTTCACTAAATCGTCGTCGTCGTCGTCGTCGTGTCTCGACCTAACACCCACCTCCTGACTACTGATTTGGACGGAACACGATAGGCACACGGTCACGTCCTCTCAGTGTCAATTCATTTATCGATTTATTTACCGATCTCCTCGAGTTTGACCGTATGTGTCACGAAAAGAAAAACGACCATACGTTACTATGTCACTATTTTTCCAGTAGAAATCTTTGACATGACGGGTCCAAGTTTAGGGTCGAGCCGGCTATTACTGCATACACCGGAAGTCGTTAAATCAATTGGAGAAACAAGGAGTCAAAATCGTACGTTTACTCTTATCCTTATTTTATGAATAGAGGATCCTTACAACTCTACTCAATTGTATCCTTATTATTTTTCGTAAAGTTAGTGTCATTTACCAGTAATACAGAATCGAAAGTGGTAACAACCAAATTTTAATTACGTCGGTGACAGTCTCTATTACACTCCTGGGTTTTCATTAAAGTAGAACACAAAGATAAGACACCGTATACCTCGTAAAAGACAATGTAACCTAGGTAAGTAACCGGAGATGTCTGTCGAGAAAAGTGGGTGAAATTATTGAGAAACTTTCATCCCGAAGAGGTATGATTAACCCAGAACAAAGAAGAAGGTCTACTTCTACTTACACGGTGTCCCTTAGGGACGAGAGTAAAGACAGTGTTACGGTACCCTTGGATAATAACGAGGACGGGGTTTCCGGAGTGGTATCGACGGCTACCTTCTTGGACAGTTCCATCAAATGTGCCGATTTAGATTAGTTGTGTAAATTCGTTGCCCGTACCGTTAGAGACTGGATCCCTTTCGTACCTTCTGGTGCCGAGAAGAAATGATGAGAAAGACGGAGACGGAAGTAATTCAACTTTTTCATTCCGTCTTCTGACGAGTGTGTGACGGAAGTATACCCCGTGAGACACCCGTCCCTACGGAGATTACTAAGTGAGTTATTGGTTTTGTGTTACTCTCCGTCGGTCCGGATAATGGTATACGTAAAATGTCCCTATTGTGGTTCCTTTTTATTCCAATATTTCTTAAATTCACTTGACGTGTTAGGACCATCCTGAAATCCTTGTAATGTTTTTCTTTAGTGTGTAAAGATAGTTTAAGATCCATACGAAGTTTCAATCTGTAACATATCCTCGGATTAAATATTTAATTTTTACTTTTTTTCCTAAAGAGGGAGATACGGGTTCATCCGGAGGCAGATTTATGTTTTCTCTCTCCCTCATTCCTGTATTGTCCCGTATCCTTATTGAAGATACTCTTACAGGTCATACCTAACCCGTGAAACATATGTAATAAAGGAAATTAAAAATTTCGTCATGACTCTCTGTCTATAATAGGAGTAAAATGTTTACTCTTGAGTCTACAATTTTTCTTCATGGAAAAAAAGTCAGTAGATTAAATATTCACCAGACTACCTACCGAACCAGAAACTTCTGTGTGTGACAGACGACACTCGAACAGTCGAGAAGTTGAGTAGACTTCCTTGGATGGGGGTTTAAGTTGTAAGAACGAGAACACTTAGACTTCACAGTGAGTGACGAAAGGAATAAGAATAAAGTGTCGTCCAAGAATTCACCCAAAAAAAAAGGGGGTGAGGGGAATCAATTTACTTAGTGAAACAACGTCTATAACTACTCACACGAAACCCACCTATGTGGACGGTACGACCAGTCCTGACACTATTATGGTAGCCTAGGATAGCGACACATCAGGCGACACCTTAACCGAAAGCTTCTTGGTCACTACCCGACTCAACAGTTCCATGTATTTACCTTCGGGAACGAAATAGAAGTAATATGATTCTCAATTTTTGGGACGGACAACCTGGTAAATCCAACTTGAGGTAAATTATCTAACTCGAAGCATCATTTTATAAATCTACATTATAAGATACCGATAAAATTCATAAACATTGTGTCACTAAAACTTATTTTGAACGGACATTATGAACTCTCACCTCTAGTATGTCGTACTAGAATTATCTTAGACAAAGTATGAACTCTAAGTTGGCTACATGTTCTTTCGGAAGAATCTCCAGGGGAGTGGACTCATTTTCGTCTTTGAAGACTCTTTACTGGTACTGATAGTTAATGGAGAAGTCCCATCTCAGATCAGGGTCCTCTCTCTGTATCTCATTGGGATGGTAATTAGAGAGGACGTCCCATAAAATACTAGGACTTTTTCTACGTTTTTAGCGAGTAGGGACATGTCTGTTTGTAATAGTGTGTCAGAGAATAGAGTAACAAAAGATTTCTTGGTACAGACCAGAAGAGTATCTTCGGGTAATAGGGGAGAAGTAAAGACGACAATTCAGACCAAATTTTCGGAAATGAAAGTGGTACTTTGTACAATGAAAAAACCAACCGTGGATACACGTATCTTCATTTGGAAAATTTGAGAATAAATTTTTTTGGGAGGTAAAGTATTCTGATGATAAATAACGTCCTGAAAACTATATTTTGAATAAAAGATCTCCTTAAAATCTAAGTGTCGTTTAAACTCATCTTGTCTTTTTCTAAAAGGTTTAAGAGGGACGGGGTTGAGGAAGTGTCGGAGGGGTTGATAGTATAAGGAAGATCTTACCATGCAAAAAAATGGTTCCTATTTAGATGTAACTGTGTAGTAATGTTGGCTTTCAGGCAACAAATGTAATCTTCAATGAGAACTACAAGATATAAGGTTACAGTACATAGGAGGTAACATCATAGTACGTCCTAGCGAAGGGATGGGTTTTTTAGATACGAAGTGGAGCAGTAGGAAGGGAGGGGGTTTGAGACCCTTGTGACTATAAAAATAACAGAGAGATCGAAATGGAAAAGGTATTACAGTATATCAACCTTAATACATCGTAAATCGGAAAAGTCTAATCGAAGAAAGTGAATCATTATATGTACATACAAAGGTACAGAAAAGTAACCAACTATCGCGGAAAGAAAAATCACGACTTTTTATTAGGTAACCTACTGAGATGGTGTTAAATAGATAGGTAAGTGGATGGTTTCCCGTAGAACCGTGAAGGTTCAAAATCGTTAATATTTATTTCGACGACAGTCCTAAAAGGTTTGTTACTGTGTCACCTATGTTTCGATTTAAGAATAGTTGTCATTTTTTTTACTTACTTAATACCGTATAAATATGGTATTTGGTGACACAACAGTAATATTTCTTACCTTACTTCGAGACGTCAAACCGAATCTCCTTAAAGGTACTCTGTAGGAAATCACTCTTGTGAATTCTACATCCTTTCGTATGCATTGAACACATCTTTTCTAACACTGACCTTTTGTTTGTCATTGTTTTCATTTTTCCTTCA
This sequence comes from Capra ibex, assembly GCA_006410555.1. NCBI lineage: Eukaryota > Metazoa > Chordata > Mammalia > Artiodactyla > Bovidae > Capra > Capra ibex. The sequence continues at coordinate 1,474,654 of SJYO01054018.1, forward strand.
CATAAATATATAAATCCCTCTCGATGCCCACATGTATTTTCTTATACAATAATGGTAAAGAGATAATTGATATCTACAATAAATATAATCTAACAATTACATCCAACCGAAACCTCTTGTTCTTCCCATTTTTCCTATTCTCCGGTTCGTTTTCTTCTTTTTGACGTGTTTCTTTTAGAAGATTTCCATATACTAGTGTCTCGTCCCTCGTCTGTTTTACCCCCTCATCCTGCTGAACTTGAGTGGAGGACAGTACTTTAGTGGTTTGAATTTTGATTGACGGTTTACCTTTTCTGACTATGGATGGTTTTTTCTATAAGACATGTAGGGATCTACTTCTTCGGTGTTACTCTACTATCTTCCCCGTGTACACACTACATTAGTTTAAAGTAAGGATGGACCACCTGTTGGGTGTTTCACTTTTTATAAACATAGTGTCTCCAAGAGGGTACCTCACTCTCAAGACTCGAGGTGTACCGTCCGAGGGATCGGACACTCAGATTGGGACCCACCTCTTCGGGGGTCTCGTAAACTGAAACTTCCGGTCCTCGAGGTGTCCTGACCCTCTTTGTCTTTAAGGTGAGGACCGCCCGTGTGTGTTCCAAAAGGTACGGGACCTTGTATCATTTCGTCACTGATGTCTTCTCGGACCCGGTATGGATGGACACCCAGAAAACCTCCCTCCCCATTCGAGTCCGAGTGAGATACCCGCTCCTGAGATCTCCGTCTCCGAGGTCCCTTATAAGTGACCGTACTCGAAAGAGTCTCCAGAGTTATCGTTCTGGACCCGGGTGGGTTGTCTGACACCCGAGGACACGAACCTGTGGAGTCCGGTTTGTTGGTTGTCCCACTTTTGCGTGTGTCTGACGGATTTCGGACTCGAGTGTCGATACAAATCTGTATGGGGACTGTACCGGGACGGATGGTCTCTCTGTTCTGGGTCGACGTGGTCACCCGTCCGTGGTTAGGGAGGGTGATCCTTCGGACATGTTCGGAGACCTGGTGGTAGTACGTCGTCTCCGTCTAAGGTCTTCGTCGTATTAATGTGTGGACGTCGGACTCTTTTCCTCCGGTGTTTGTGTCTTTCAATCTGTGTTACTCAGTCGTCTCTTCATACAAGGTTAACTTCCTTCTTCTATTTTAGGGTCTTCTTGTTACTTCACTTCACGTCATTCCGTTAGTCTGACTTTTTCTTAAGTCTATACTGTCGTTTTTACTAGGTTCTAGAGTCTCTCTGTTACCTCCGTGTCTGACTTCTCTATGGGCTTTACACAGTGTTTCTGGATCTTTTGATCTTTTTTTTTTTTTTTTTCTCAACTCGTTATGTCATTCACTTTACTTTTGATGTGATCTTCTTATTTTTCTATGTGAACTGTCTTAGTCATGGTCTTATTTACTCCGTCTTCTCGTTCGATTCACTTGACCTTCTCTCTAACCATAACCACCTTTAGTGACGATGTCTTGTCTTATTCCTTTTTTCTTACTTTTCTTTACTCTCGTCAAATTCTCTGGAGAGTCTGTAATTTCGTGGTTTTAAGTGTAATTTCCCCAGGGTCTTCCTCTTCTCTTTCCAGGACTCTTTTATAAACTTCTTTATCGGTTTTCGAAGGGATTGAACCCTTTCATCTAAAAGTTCAGGATCTTCGTGTCTCAGGGTATGTCCTATTTGGGTTCCTCCTTCTGCGGTTCTGTGTATAAATAGTTTGACTGTTTTTAATTTCTGGTTTTTATATATATATAATTTTCGTTGTTTCCCTTTCGTCGTTCATTGTATGTTCCCTTAGGGGCATACCAATAGTAGACTGAAAAGTCGTCTTTAACACGTCGAACTTTCTTGACCATACTATATAAATTTCCCTACTTTCCCTTTTTGGATATTTGTTCTTATGAGATGGTCGTTCTGAGTAAGGCTAAGTTGTCTCTTTAGTTTCCAAAATATCTGTTCGTTTTCGATTCTCTTAAATCGTGGTGGTTTGGTCGAAATGTTGTTTACGACTTCTTTGAAGAGATCCACCTTTTCTTTTCCGGTGTTGACTTTTTTTTTCTTTTAATGTTTACCCTTTCAAGCAGTCATTTCAGTTTGTTTGACATTTCTATCTTTTAGTAAATGTGTGTTTTTTCCATAGTTTGGTCAGTAGTACTCCTCTCATGTTTACGTCCTATGTCCTTTACGTAAACTTTACTTCTCCGGTCGTTGAATTTTGTTAGAACATACAATATCTGACGATATATTTTTGGAGTGCCATAATTATCGACGTTTGGTTTTTAGATACTATCTATATATGTGTTTTTTCTTTCTAGTTAGGTTCGTGTTGTGGTTTCTACCAATATTTTTAGTGTTATCTTATCTTGTTTTCTCCTTCCATGGATGTTTTCGTTTAGGATTTCTTAATTGTTTTACCGTTATTCTTGTATGTATGATTATTTTTGAAAGTAGATATAACAGATTCTCTGGGTGAAGTATAGATCTCTCATATGTCTGTTTCACTCCCTCGACTTTATCCACAAGGTACGTTTACCCTTAATTTTCTTTCGACCTCATCACTGTCAGTATAGTCTGTTTTATCTGAAATTTTATTTCTGACAATGTTTTCTGTTTCTTCTTATGATGTACTAGTTTCCTAGCTAGGTTTTTCTATTGTCAACGTTTATATGTACATGGGTGGAGTTATATATTCTGTTTACGATTGTCGGTATTTTCATGTTCAGTTGTCTTTGTGTTCTTATCACCCCTGAAGTTACGGGGTGAATGGAGTTACTTACCTAGTCTCTTTTTTCAGTTATTCCTTTGTATCCGGAATTTCCTGTGTAATCTGGACTACCTGAGTTAGGTGTAAATATCTCGCACAGTAGGTTTCCATCGTCTTATATGTAAGAAGAGTTCACGTGTACCTTGTAAAAGGTACTAGTTAGTGTATGACTCGGTGTTTCTTTTGAGACCATATAATTTAACTTTAAAGAAAACGTTGGTGTCGTGATACTGTAATCTGTAGTTGATATTTTTTTTTTTTTTTTTGACGGGTTTTGCGTTTGTGTACCTCTGATTTACTGTTTTTCTTTTTTTTTTCCTAGTAACTTCTTTAGTTTCTCCTTTATTTTTTTCTGAGTCTGTTTACTTTTGTGTTGCTAGGTTTTTACAACCCTACGTCGTTTTCGTCAAATTCTCTCTTCAAATATCGTTATGTTAGAATGGAGTCCTTTGTTCTTTTTAAAGTTTATTTGTTGGATGGAATGTGGATCTCGTTGATCTCTTTCTTGTTTTTTGTTTGGGTTTCAATCATCTTCCCTTATTTAGTATTTCTAGTCTCGTTTTTATTAACTTTATGTCTGGTTTTTTTTATCTTTTCTACTCAATTTGAGTTTCTACCAAGAAACTTTTTTATTTTAACTATTTCGAAATCGGTCTCAGTAGTTTTTTTCCCTCTCCAGAGTTTAGTTATTTTAATCTTTATTTTTCCTCTTTAATGTTTACTATGGTGTCTTTATGTCTCCTAACATTCTCTGATGATGTTTGTTGATATACGGTTATTTTACCTGTTGGATCTTCTTTACTTGTTTAAGAATCCTTCCATGTCAGAGGATTTTGACTTAGTCCTTATTTATCTTGTCTGGTATCGAGTCAACCATTTCTTATACTTCCGTTACGTCCTCTGAGGTAAGTTAAGGATCCAGTCCTTTTTGGTGACCTCTTCCCTATCGGATGGGTGAGGTCATAAGAACCCGTAGGGAACACCGAGTCGACTATTTCTTAGACGGACGGTACGTCCTCTGGAACCAAGTTAGGGACCAACCCTTCTAGGGGACCTCTTCCCTTTCCGATGGGTGAGGTCTTAAGACTGGACCTCTTAAGGTCCCTGATGTATTAGTGTTTCTCAGCCTGTACTGACTCACTGAAAGTGCTTCATGACTTTAACTTTGAGTAAGTTATCCCTGTGGTAGTGAAACTATGCTTTTGATCTGTTTCTGTGGGGTTTTTCCTTTTGAATGTCCACTTATAGTGACTACTTGTGTCTAAGTTTTTGGGTGTTGTTTTATAATCGTTTGGTTTAGGTTGTTATGTAATTTTCTTAGTATATGGTACTGGTTTACCCTAAATAGGGTCCCTACGTTCTTAAAAAATTATAGACGTTTAGTTAATCACACTATATGGTGTCATCGTCTGACTTCTTATTTCGGTATACTAGTAGAGTTATATACGTCTTTTTCGAAAACTGTTTTTAGTTGTAGAGAAATACTTTTTTGAGAGGTCTTTCACCCCTATTTCCCTTAAATTGAGTCGTATTATTTTCGGTATACTGTATGGGTGTCGTTTGGAGTACGAGTTACCTCTTTTCGACTTTCGAAAAGAAGATTCTAGTCCTTGTTCTGTTCCTACAGGTGAGAGTGGTGAAAATAAGTTATATTAAAACGTTCGGCCTCAGTACCTTCGGTCTCTTCTTTCTTTACTTTCCTTAGGTTTAACCTTTTCTTCTACATTTTTACAGTGAGAAACGTCCAATGTAATATGATATGTATATTTTATGATTTCTACGATGGTCTTTCGATGATCTCGAGTTTTAAAATAACCCCTTTACAAGTCCTATGTTTCGATTATAGGTCTTCAGACAAAGTGAAGATATATGATTGTCGTTTTCTAATCTTTTTTAATGTTCATTGTTCTTATTTAATTCCTCTGTTAGGGTAAATGGTAGCGTCGTTTTTCTAATTTTACGGAGTCTTATTTGGATGGATTCACTCTTTATCTAAATTCCCGGATCTAGACTATCTATCTCACGGACTACTGGATACCTTACTCCAGACACTGTAACATGTCCTCTGTCCCTAGTTCTGGTAGGGGTACCTTTTCTTTACGTTTTTTCGTTTTACCGACAGACCCCTCCGGAATGTTTATCGACACTTTTCTTCTCTCCGTTTTTCGTTTCCTCTTTTCCTTTCTGTATTCACAGACTTACGTCTCAAGGTCTCTTATCGTTCTTCTCTATTCTTTCGGAAGAAGTCGCTAGTTACGTTTCTTTATCTCCTTTTCTTGTCTTACCCTTTCTGATCTCTAGAGAAGTTCTTTTAATCTCTATGGTTCCCTTGTAAAGTACGTTTCTACCCGAGCTATTTCCTGTCTTTACCAGACCTGGATTGTCTTCGTCTTCTATAATTCTTCTCCACCGTTCTTATGTGTCTTCTTGACACGTCTTTTCTAGACGTACTGGGTCTATTAGTGTTACCAAACTAGTGATTAGATCTCGGTCTGTAGGACCTTACACTTCAGTTCACCCGGAATCTTTCGTAGTGATGCTTGTTTCGATCACCTCCACTACCTTAAGGTCAACTCGATAAAGTTTGGGACTTTCTCCNCCTACGACACTTTCACGACGTGAGTTATACGGTCGTTTAAACCTTTTGAGTCGTCACCGGTGTCCTGACCTTTTCCAGTCAAAAGTAAGGTTAAGGTTTCTTTCCGCTACGGTTTCTTACGAGTTTGATGACGTGTTAACGTGAGTAGAGTGTGCGATCATTTCATTACGAGTTTTAAGAGGTTCGGTCCGAAGTCGTTATGCACTTGGCACTTGAGGGACTACAAGTTCGACCAAAATCTTTTCCGTCTCCTTGGTCTCTAGTTTAACGGTTGTAGGCGACCTAGTACCTTTTT
>SJYO01054018.1:1480571-1614893 GCA_006410555.1 Capra ibex
GTTCTAACGACCCTCTTTATAGTTATTGGAGTCTATACGTCTACTGTGGTGGGAATACCGTCTTTCACTTCTCCTTGATTTTTCGGAGAACTACTTTCACTTTCTCCTCTCACTTTTTCAACCGAAGTTCGAGTTGTAAGTCTTTTGCTTCTAGTACCGTAGGTCAGGTAAGTGAAGTACCGTTTATCTACCCCTTTGTCACCTTTGTCACAGTCTGAAATAAAACCCCCCGAGGTTTTAGTGACGTCTACCACTGACTTCGGTACTTTAATTTTCTGTGAATGAGGAACCTTCCTTTCAATACTGGTTGGATCTGTCATATAACCTTTCGTCTCTGTAATGAAACGGTTGTTTCCAGGTAGATCAGTTCGGATACCAAAAAGGTCACCAGTACATACCTACACTCTCAACCTGACACTTCTTCCGACTCGCGGCTTCTTAACTACGAAAACTTGACACCACAATCTCTTCTGAGAAATCTCAGGGAACCTGACGTTCCTCTAGGTTGGTCAAGTAAGATTTCCTCTAGTCGGGACCCATAAGAAACCTTCCTTACTACGATTTCGACTTTGAGGTCATGAAACCGGTGGAGTACACTTCTCAACTGAGTCACCTTTTCTGAGACTACGACCCTCCCTAACCCCCGACCTCCTTTTCCCCTACTGTCTCCTACTCTACCAACCTACCGTAGTGGCTGAGCTACCTGCACTCAGACTCACTTGAGGCCCTCTACCACTACCTGTCCCTCCGGTCCGCACGACGCTAAGTACCCCAGCGTTTCTCAGTCTGTGCTGACTCACTGACTTGACTTGTCCCAATATCCTTTCTACCGTCATTCCTGCTTCTCGAAATTCTTGTATACACTCCTCCTTTACGAACCACCTGGTGTCAAGAATAGAATCACTCCTTCCTCTTCTGTCTGTGTCTCTAGTTTTCGAGTTTATCTCCTTGAAAAGAATTTACGTTCATCAGTAGAGGGAAAAAGACCCTTGTCTTCTTTACTTTTTTCTCTTCCATGTTTTATGTTCGTGCATACGTAGTCAACCCCCTTAAGTGTGGACGTGAAAAAAAGGTAATGTGACACTGGGTCTACTACAAGTGTTTCTAATTGAACCGTTACTGATGTCTATTCCTATTTTCGATTTCAACGACGTCAGTAGACTCGTGTTCCACTATTTCTGGACGTAGTCCGGTTATTGTCGGTTTTAGGTCTTCTTTCAAGTTTAAAGTTTTCTACAACGTCTTCTGGGATTGAAATAATAATAAATAAAAGTCATGAGAGACAGTCGATACAAGGTCCTGAGTCTCAAGGATTTTTGTTCTCACCCTCGGTATATCATTTGTTTTATCGATTTGATGTCTTCATAACGTAGTTGTATCGAGACTTCGTTATCGTTTACAATTAGAACCCTATCACAACTTCTGTCTTTGGGAGTGATCGTCAAATAAGATAGTCAATAGATCGTCTAGGGAACTCTCGTTAATCTAACCTGAGAAAAATCCCTTCTAGAATTTGTATTCTAACTAGTTTCTAGTGACTTTACAATTTGTAAACCCTATTTGATTGGACAAAAGATTGTCGTACATTACTTTCAAGACAAAACGAATTGTCTATAATTACTTACAGTTCTTAGGTCGGGGACAGTGGTGGCGACAAAGTTACGGTATCCTTCAAAAGTGACACCTACACTTGGACCCATAGTCGAGTTTCCGTCTTTTACACACCCATTCCTTTCCCGACACTTAAGTTTCGTCACCGTAGAAACATTACAGAATTACGACAGACTGGACTAGATACACAACACAGACTATATCCCGTGGATGGTACGTAGTAAATACACTAGGTACGTTTTTGTTTTCCTTTGCTTACGATATGAACTGTCCAAAGTAAAAGGTTAGAATGTTGGTAAAAATTGTACAAGAGATAATATAATGGTAAAAAGTGTTTTAGTATTATATGCACACTTATATCAATATATACCCGAAGGGTCCACCGAGTCTGTTATTTCTTAGACGGACATCACGTCCTTTGGGTCCAAACTAGGGATCCAGGCCTTCTAGGGGACCTCTTCCCTTATCGATGGGTGAGGTCACAAGACGGACCTCTTAAGGTACCTGTCTCCTCGGACCGCCCGATATCAAGTACCCCAGTGTTTCTCGACCTGTGTCGAGTCGTTAATTTATCTGTATATTAAAAATAAAAAGATCCTCCCCCTTTACAAAACCGTACCGAAGGTAGATACACTACATTATAAAAAATAAAAATAGTAATACAAGATTTTATTTCACACAATGTATGGAACTACCTAAATTTGTGAAGTTGGAATATGGTACTAATATATTAGATATAATAAATAGGAATTTTAGGTTTCCGTATAAAAATACTTTTTCACCTTCTTTAGTGAAAGAGTTAGACGTAATAGAAACAAGAAAATAGTTCTATATTTACTCACATCTGTCTTACATACGTCTGGTCTAGTCGTAACGTTCTTGTGAGCGCCACCGATATTTACGTAACTAGAGACAGGTTTACCTTACTGGTTCCGTCTTTTGCCTTGGACGTAACCACTCACAGACCGATAAAGTCACTGACTCTAGGCAAATGATAGTTGTTCGGTTTATTCCGTAGGAACGAATTTTGATTACTATTCTTATTTAAAGTAGGTTGTTTCTTTATAGAAAAAGATATCCAAAAAAAATGATGGTTGAAGAACATACCAACTCGAGACTTCAGGGTCGTAGTACTGATATGGTCCTTTACTTTCGAGTGGGTTCTTTGAATCTGGTAAAACTCGAGGGTACTTAATGTGATAACCAAATATATCAAATTATAGGTGTATGTAATTATAATAGAGTGTATTAAAAATTATACTTTAAATCGTATATACAATTCTTAAAGTAACCTCCCCAATTCTTTTTGAATACAAACATCTCTGAATAACTTTCAAGTTTTATATTAATAAAATTTTGATTTATAAGTAATTTACAATTTAGTTACTGGTCTGTTACTTCATTTAAGATAAAGAGGGATTCAAACAAGAAACACACGGATAAGACACGATCGGACGGCATCAACTGTCTTGACATTGTATCAAAATTGACATTTGACATTGTATCAAATGTCTTGTCAAGACATTTGAAGTGCCAAATGTCTTGACTTCGTCTATCGGAAGGACGAGAGTACATGAATTTTAGTGGACCCTATCTAGTCGGTTGAGGTGGACGGAGTGGTTTTCTATTTTTTTTTTTGTCATTATATTCTACTTTACGGTATTTTTGATGTTCATCCTGAAGGGACTACCAGATCACCTATTCTTAGGTATAAGGTTTCGTCCTCTGGGTCCAAGTTAGGGACCAGGTCCTTCTAAGGTGTACGGAGCCCCGTCGATGCAGGTACATGGTGTTGATGACTCGGGGGCGTGACGTTCATGACTTCTATTACGCGGGATTTCGGACACGAGGTGTTACTTTCTTCGGTAACGTTACTCTTCGGGCGTGTCGTCTTGATCTCTCATCGAAGGTAAACGGCGTCAATCTCTTTCGGGCACGTGTCGTTGCTTCTGGGCCGTGTCGGTTTTTAATATCTTTCAAATAAATTTTTTTTCCATGTCTATTTTAACACATTCTCATGAGTTTTCTCACGAGTATAGATTATCCTCACTGATTGTCGGCACAGTACCTTCACTAGTATAAATTTAATAGGAGCTTACCCCACAGCTATACACCTCCACCATCATTTTCCTTTCTTTTTATCGGGACCTACTCCCCCTTTCTCGACCTCAGTCCCTCTTGTACAATTTTAAGCAGGAGGAATTGTCGATAGACTGGAACTTGTTCAGAACTTTACTGTGTCTTTAAACTCAAAGATAACTCTTTGTGTCTTCAAAGAGTAAAAATTTTACCCCCCTTTTTTTCTTAAAGCTCTACTTTGTAAATAATTATTTCAATTTTATACGGAATCTAAACAAAGTTTTATTACATTCTTTCTCCCCTCTAACATCTATATTTACTTCCTTATCACTGGTGAACAACCAGAAACGACTCTATGTTCCTCTAAATCATATTAAAAAAATTTTACCCTCCCACCTGATAGTCTAACGTTTCTGACAAAAGTCGTTATACCTATGTCCATTTACAAAAAGATTTAAGGATGTTTATCATCGGTTAAACATCGTAGTATATGTCAATACACATTGACATAAAAATTCTTATAACTGAGATCAATACATATTCTAATTAATCTTTATTCGACTTTCTAGTCTTCTGACAATTCTTCGATATCGTTTTTATATCGATGTACTTTTACCTTTTGCCCCTATGTACCGAAACAAGCTTCCTTCATCTTAATGAGTCAGAACATTCAAATCCCTTATTTAATTTCTATTGAGACTACAAATGTCAAACCCCTTTTGTTACGACAACAGTATTTACTCTCATTACTATTCTCATTCCTATGAGACTTGTACGACTCAAACTTCAAGATCATTTTATACCGCTACTTCTACCGGTCGACCGTCGATCTTTAGACTCAGACATCCATTCTTCGTCACACCATGATGACGAGACCGAGATGTAGTCCTTCGAGTAATCTCAGTGACCATATTTGTGTTACCGATCTCCTCCTCCCCATATCTCTTCCCTTCTCTTTCGGCTCTTGTTTTGAGATAGGTATCATCCCTCGTCTTTCTCCTTTGCTTCGGTTAATTGTTCACTGGACCTCCTCCCGTACCGTTGGGTGAGGTCATAAGAATGGACCTCGTAGGGGTACCTGTCTCCTCGGACGGACCGATGTCTGGCACCCCAGTGTTTCTCAGCCTGTGTTGACTCGTTTATTCGAAAGATTATTCACTGTCGACCCTGAACTTGGGTCGAAAAGACTGACGTCCCAAGTTAGTGTACCATTCTTCACGTTGTAAGATTTGTTAATTTTACAAGTAAAATTTATATCACTGGAGTCCAAAACTTTCTCCTTTACAATAACGAAAAATAACGGAGGCACAAGTATCTACAACTACTCACATTTCTACCCTGGGTAGTCACGTCTATATTGGTCTATACACTCTTATGTTCTCCGTCGATAGCAACACACACAGGTTCTCCCATGGCCAGAGTTCCTGAACCTTCTGGGACAAACCCATTCAATTGTCTTTGAGAATAACTCAATTACTTTGACAATTATATTAATGGGTGGGGATGGTTGAACTAATCCTGGTGACATAAGAGTTTACGAAAGAACGATGTAAATCTTTTCATTCAACCAAATTCATTAGGTAATGTGGCAAACTTAAAGAATCTCTGAAGTACAACTTAAGTTGACTGTGACTGAAAGTTCATCATTATTATTGATGAATGTCTTACGAATGATATTTGATGTGTATAGTTTCACTCCACACGATATTAATGGTACTGTTGAATTAATACTTCTAATAGAGTGACTAACAGAGCGATACGCATATAGTACAAATATATCTATGTAAAATAAACTTACACTTCATATAAACATACATGATACTTCCAAATCAATACTCCCTAATTTTACACTTGTGTAAAATTCACTTAACCATTAATCGTGAAATAGATGGTATATAAATCGTGTATGATATATGGTAAGGGTCACGATTCTTAGAGTAAATTAAGAAGGTTAACGGACAAACAAAGGTAGAATCAATATTAACTCACATTTCATTCCGTCCATCTATCTTTTATAGAAATTCTTCCATTGGTATACGAAAAAATTTTAATTGTGTAAATATTAGTTCTTTGACTGGATATTTTATAAGATGGAGTCTTATAAATGTAAATGTACGTCGTTTTTTTTAACACAACTCGAAAATTTATGACCGAAGACTAAACGTACGATAATATGAAAAATTTAATCTACGGAACCAATAGATAAATTCTCTGTTGGACAGAAAAAAAAAAAAAATTAAAAATTTAAAAAAAATAAAAAATTTAAAATTGTAGAAATTAAGACAGAAGTATCGGTGTTTCTCTATTCGGACGGGACAGAAAGATCACTTAAGGAGGTATTTTTAAATCATGACCGAAATACATCAAGGATCGTATCATGAAACACGTAACGTCTACAAATATCATCATAGTAATAATACTTGAGAAAATTTTATTTATGACAAATTATCTTTACGTACAGTAAAATCAGAAGATAAATCCATAATATTAAATATATATTAAATTGTAAAACTAGTCAATAATGTCACTGGATCGTCTTACTTTATACAAGGCAACAAGTGAACAAACTGAACTTCGACTTACAGTCGTTAACCCGACCCCCTATTTAAACATTTCTTCCATCCCGGTAACGGAATTTCTCTAATTTTTACAATTAAAATTGAAAACGGATGACTTTATTAATAATTTCGTTTTAAATGACGAAATAAGATCAATAAATACAACAAAAGAAAGTACCGTGACACCATTACTTAATTTCTTAAACCAAAACTACAGACCATAAATAAGTGAAATATTCTTCACAACACTCATGTATGAGACACACAACTAGATCCTTTCTTCCTATCGAAAGTAAAAACTTGAAACACTCAAAGAATCCTTCTTACTAAAACACAGTAAAGGAAGAAAAATTAAAAACAATTCTTTTACACGAATCGTACTAATAAGTACTCATTAATAACTAAGCTTTCTTTTTTCCTTTTATTTTAACTGACATCAACATGGTTATAAGGACGCAGACTTTGAACATTAATATACTTTCTAATCTTCGGGATTCACTAGTTTTAATATTAATTTGAGATTGATCTCTATACTAACGTAAGAAGTGGTCGTTTTCATTCTAAATATAATCGAAACTTGAGATCAAAAAGACCCAAGTTCTGGTGTAAAAGGTAACATTAGGATAAACAAAGATGACATTTCGTCACAAATCCCTCTTAGTATCTTAGAGAGATATATCAATATAGAATTACTACTTTCGAAAAAGTTTTCAAATGTCGTCAACTTTTTAATGACATAAGGGTCGAAACCTTCCATTGTATTACAAAAGTCAAACAAAGTGTCTGACTAAGAAATAAAGACACAAAAGACACACATATACACACACACAACAAGAAAAAAAAAAGAGAAAAAATACATAGTACCGTGTGCTCGTCTATAATTACTTACACTTGTTCACAGATTCGGAACACGTATAGTCACGAAGTTGTGGGGACCGTCGAAGTTCACATAGACAGGTGGTCCTGTTGTAAACAATCCCCTACCCTTTAGAACGCGACCTGACCTCTCCGACGGTTTAATACCGTGAGTTATGTTATCGATATTGGAACGTGCGAAGAGGGGGTACTCTTTGTTGATAGTTGGAGTTGTCGTAATGTCTGTCATGAGTGTAGAGATGTCGAGGATGAGTCTCATATCCTTGTCGTCTTGTAGAGAGAGGTCCTGATCTTCCTGATAATCCTTTTGAACGGGGCTTCCGAGACTCCGCTCGGAACTGTGTACACATCCATTTACAGTCGGCATAAGGTAAAGGAAAGACACCCAAGAGAATACCTGGTTTCAGACTCACATACATGTCGCGGGCACTCTCAGACCCACGTCACTGGATATGGACTAAAGTCTACACCCTACTGAGTTTCGAAGTTCTGTAAATGAGACCGTGGATGTGGTTAACGGTCAAAAGAGCTTACTCACTACATAAATGTACACATGTAAGACTATTAAATAACAAAATACGACCGTTAAAGAGAAAAAAACTAACTGGACTTTCACAATGATTTAAATTACGATATATCTTCGTTTCACGTCACCGTAAGTCTTATACCCAAAAAATTTTTTTCTCTTATACTTATAATGGTGGCATTATGTCATGATCGTCTACTACCAAAACAGGCTACCTACGGTTTCGTCACCCAAATTTCCCTTTGACAGACGATGACGGGACTGACATCAGGGTGTGAGGGACACCTCGAAGAGACAAACTAAATTTAACACATATACACTCAGTGACTTTTCTATTATACAGTCCTGTTTTGAAAAAAGGTAACAAGATTTAACATACGAAAGTCATGGAAATTTAAATGTTCAGACATTAAATTAAACACATGTTTTCACTTTCACATTAAAGGTTGACGTCTTACTTCTGGGACAGAAGTCAATTTGACGTTTGTTAAGGTAGATAGTAAGTATATTAAGTTAAAAGACACTCATAGGTGGCAAATGTTCAGTATCTTGATATATGTGACTCTCCTTAATCGTTCGTGTTTACTCGGGATGTCAAACCAGCTTCTTTACTATTTTGTTCTTTCTTTCCCTTACCCCTCTGTTCTCCCCTTTCTTACTTTAAGACAAATTTAAACTTCTGGGGATACGGTTGGAGTACAACAAGATACGAAGCAAATAAGAGAGGGTTTACACGAGAGACAATTTGTAAATTCATAAATTTTTTACGGTAGACTGAAGTTAAAAACAGTAAAGAAAAAGACGCGAAGAGGTTCAGGACAAGGACGTAGTATCAGAAACTGTACACAGGAAACAGTGACAATCTACCTGCGTCGAAGAGTGTAGTGGAGGTGAGACGACCTGGAAGTTTGGGAGATCTAGTAATGAGAAAGTTTGGAAATAAGAAATCGGGGTCTACAAGGGTCTTGAAAAGGTAGACCGACAGAACTTCATGGATTTCGAATCATACTACATATACCTTAGAAGATGGACACTAGTCGAAGGGACTTGACACCTGTCACGAGTAAAGAAAATGAAGAACTTACACTTTGTAAGTATGTAAGTAATTGTTGAGAGTTGTAAAAAGGTGTATACCAGTTTATGATGAATTAATAATTATGATTCGGACACCTGAGATGACAAGAACTGTCATATAGTTTGTAACGAGAGTCGGACGAAATTTGACAAGAATAATCTAAAAAAAAAGGGTAACCATTAAAAAATACGGGTGTTAAAACTGGATAAATGATCACTTTGAAAAATGAAAAGGTATCTTAATTGTAGATTGTAAAGTAAAAAGTTTCAGAGAAGGTTTAATAGTAAGGGTGACTGTTCAAAAGTATAGAATATTTGTAGGGTGAGAGACGGAAACAAAGTCTGTTGAGAAAAGAAGATGTGGTTTTTAGAAACGAACACGAAAGCATTCACTCCCTTTGTGATAAGGGGTATGGTATGTGGTAGATCAACTAAAGATTTAGTAGACTTCCAGGTTCAGTAAAATTCTTTCACAGAACTAACCATTGGTACAGAGGAAAAGAGATAGTGTTAGATACGGGACATTAAAGTAGTCATTTCAGAATACTTACAAAACAGAGACACAAATATAATGTGATTGTATAAAGACACTCAATTTAAGGGTTTTGTTAGATGACACATTTCGTCAATGATGAAGTCTCACTCCTGGTCAGAACCTCTTAGATTTCAATTGAAGATATTGATCAAACAATGACCTATAAATTCAAAATAACCCCTGGTGACTTATCCGAATTTTGTCATAGTATTACATTTTATTTCATTTTAATTTTTTTTTCTTTATAAGGAATTTTATGTCACTTATAAAATACCACAAACATGATTATTTCTTTAAGTGCGATACTAACGTCTGTCGAAACCTTAATACATTGTTCGTTGAGCGTCATTTGTGGTTTACAGAAAGAAATTAATTGGTAGACCCTGTCTGTCTAATGTTTTCTAAGTCTAATTGTGGTACCGTAAAACAAATCTGAACCCGATTTTAAATCGAAAAATTCCTCAAATAAGGTTTCGAATGAATAATCCCTTTTACTTACTATGTAACGAAGACTTGTATCTTTAGTGTGAATCCCGGTGAAATTTGATGAACCTCAAGTTATACTAAATGCAAAGACAACAATAAAGACAATTTCGTCTAATATTTCCCTTTTACAATTTTATTGAGTTCACGACGACACTTACGAAACCAACTGATTTTACCCCTTTTTTGCTACTGTTTATAAAATACTCATAAACAGTAATTGTCTAACCCAGTAACGTTAATATTAGACTCGTAGACGTCTTACTTGTCCAAGAAAACGAGACTCAGTAGAGGTTCAAAAGTGAAAGAGAAAGGAAATGAAGGTCGGGTATCGGGATGACGGGGGTAAAGTGTGGTAGAAGAGGAGAAAGAAGATTGTGACCCACCGCTTGAAATGATAATCCGTTTTGTGTCAACGTTGTCATTTAGATCGGGAGAGTTTAGGGTAGGGACTAAGACTTTCGTTTATCGTCAATTAAAATTTGATAGAAAGATTGACAGGAAAAATAATGACAAAAGAATTAAAACAAATCACTATCGTCCATCTAATCGAGAAATATCAAATATTTTACAAAAAGTATAGAATAATATAAACGTGGAAGATTGTTTGGACACACTTCATTCCTCTAACACAGATACTGAGGAGAACCGTCTTCTTAGTTGACTCTAGAACTCTTCAATTCACCGACCCGGTTTCATTGTATCGTTGATACATATACATCAACAGTAATCACTTTATGAAATATTAGTATATTCGACCTATTTATAAGGATAACGTTTCTATTTTGGTGGAGGTGATTTACTATAGACGTATACCCTTTCAATGTGTACCGACAACCTCTCTCTCCGTTGACTTTAAATTTATTTTATCTTTTCTTATAAAGAAAAAGGTCAATTAGAGTTATCTTTGAAATAGAAAATCCATTTAAGATGACAAGACAGTTCTCAAATCGTGAACTATCATCAAACCCTAGAACGTGGTAAGACAAAGTAGACAACAAGATTAGAATTAATTCATTGTAACTTTAACCGATCCAACCCCAAAGTCGAGTTTATGTAAATATGTGTTTTCTCTACAAGTATAAAATATTATATCCTGTCAAAATATAACCTGGTAATTTTTGTCTAGGACTATACTTTGGTGAAACTCGTAAAAATTTGTGTACTCATATTTTAGTGATTCAACAGATGACATACAGTTTTCGAACAAATATCAACTAAGACAGTGTCAAAGACGGAAACAAAACACATGAATGTATAAGACGAAAGAAAGACGTGTCTATAATTACTTACACTTTTATGTCTGTGGACGGTCGTACTCACATTTTTATGGAAACCCTCGATAGCCACATAGACAGGTGGACCGATAGTCGAGTACGAGTTACCTTTCTGTACAGTTCCACTCTTTTGAAACCCTGTAAATGACGACGTTGAATTGAATTTTGGTTATATCGTATCATACTCTTTACAGAAAAAAAAAATTATTGATAAGAAGATCAACTAAGGAAAGGGAAGTGATAGGGTACCCAGTCTGAATAGAAATTAGTAGTGAAAATGTTCGTCCTTTTCGTTTTCCCTTAATTCGTTTCCTTTTAAACTCTTTGTAAAAACCATACCAGAATCTTCTTTCGTGACGATGACGACGACGATTCAACGAAGTCAGTACAGGCTGAGACACACTGGGGTATCTGCCGTCGGGTGGTCCGAGGGGACAGGGACCCTAAGAGGTCCGTTCTTGTGACCTCACCCAACGGTAAAGGAAGAGGTCACGTACTTTCACTTTTGACTTCAACGAGTCAACACAGGCTGAGGGTCCCTGGGGTACCTCACGTCGGGTGGTCCGAGGAGGCAGGTACCCTAAAAGGTTCGTTCTCATGACCTCACCCCACGGTAACGGAAGAGACTCTTCTTCCGTGTCCTTATGGATTTGGTCAAGTATAGTATATATAAATTTTGATTTTCCTTGGTTAGGTCGATTCTTCTTTCCTCTTTACCCTACTTACGAGTCATTCACATGAAGTAACAATCCGTAATAAAATATGAAACAAAATCACTAGTCACCCGTTAACTAATTGAGTAAGTAAGAAACTTAGTTTACTACTTACGGTTAGTAAAAAATCTTTAAGTCCTGTGTCATCCAATTTTGTCCACTTATTACATGTGATAAAGGAATACTCTCAGATCACCTATGTCTGTACGTTTATTCACGAATTAGTTGTATGTTTCAAGATAATGATCCACAATGTTGCCTCAAAATCTGTTACATCACTACCGTCACCGTGGGGTGAGGTCATGAGAACGGACCTGTTAGAGTACCTGCCTCCTCGGACCACCCGACGTCAGGTACCCCAGTGATTCGCAGCCTGTACTGACTCGTTGAAGTGAAAAGTGAAAGTACGTAACCTCTTCCTTTACCGTTGGGTGAGGTCACAAGAACGGACCTCTTAGGGTCCCTACCCCCTCGGACCACCCGCCGGCAGATACCCCAGTGTGTCTCAGCCTGTGCTGACTTCACTGAATCGTCGTCGTCGTCGTCACTACCATCTTTCTTTTTTTTTTTAGTTAGAGTTAACATGGGAGAAGTGTGTTTTTACACTTTCCTCATAAAACTACTTGAATCATACAACGTTACACATGAATCTCTTTTTTACATACTTAAATGTATTTAGCAGTTTTAGATTCTTTGATTAAGATACCTGTTTTTTTGGGATTCTTATACTATATCCAGAAATTTTCGAGACTTAAAATAAGTAGAGACAGGACATACTTTCTGAAGGGAAATGTTTTGTGAACGATCCTACGTCGAGTACCTTTACACAAGACCTTCCGTTCTTGTCCTACCTGTCAACGAAGTGGACCCAATGAGACTCGGAGGGGTGAGAATGAATGGGGTAAGTGGGTTATATGAGGGAGTCTCGGGGGTGACTAGTACACTTACGTTATTATTCGAGACGAGGTCAGTAGGAAGTGGTTTGTAAATACTTTTCGAACGGGATCCTTCTTGTAAAATGATTCAAAACTTTATGACCTTATTGCATAGATGTAATATCAAAATGTAAAAAGACTTTGTTGACAATCGAGCAAAATTAGTCGTCATATCGAAACAGTTCTTGTTATTTAGCCTGGGTAAGATCTCTACTATTTTGGTTAAGAATCTCACTAATACACTCAGAGTCACAGGATATTGGTAGTTCTTGTTCCCATCCTGAACTAGTGTCTAAAGTGATACAAACCTTACCAGGAAACAAAGAGGACACTACGACACTTGTTGTCACAGTAACATCACACCGTCGTCTCTACATTCTCACGAATGTAACAGGTACAGAATGTTGAAAGAGGTCGAACAGTGGGGTTCTTAGGAAGACTTCCCCCCCGTCACATGTTGTGATGGTAATAAGAGAGATGTCCGCGTGGTCCATGGTTCCTTCCTTCCCCTGTCTATGACTTCGTAAACCTTATTGGATCACCTGACGTTTGAGGAATCGGTCTAAAAATTCCCAATATAATACAGCATAAGAGTCATCTCCTAAAAAAGAGGTAATTTAATACGGTCATACAAAAAAATCAACGACAACAGTGAGTAAGTCAAGTTTTGTAAAAAGGTGAAAGTGAACACGAGGTCTCTCACCTTTTATTACTCGTGTTTAGTCTTTGTCCGTAGTAGATTTTACAAATGTTAAATTCGTTCAATGTATAAAAACACTAAAATATTTTCCTGCACTCTCTATTGTTAATGTTGTAAATTTCTTCAGAGGTGAGATTTCCTCAGAAAGTACCGAAATCTTTCACAAACGCCATAAACACTCCTTGTTTTCTGATGCAAAGTAGGGGTCTACTTAAAAACTTCGAAATATGTAATTACAATCTCTATAGTTATTATTTTCCCTATAATTTCACTTGAACTGTAACTTGTAACTGTCTTTGATCAGTTTTCATCTTCGGTAGTCTAACGTTTTACTTTTCGTTTTTGTACTGGTTCGTATTAAAAAGGGTTTTCGTCTCTCCTCTTTGACTTTTAAAACATACGATTAGAATTTGGGGTGATTAGATTAAGGTCAGGGTTTCTTCCCGTGACGGTTTTTACAAGTTTGATGACGTGTTAACGTGAGTAAAGTTTTCGATCGTTCCATTACGATTTTTAGGAAGTTCGATCCGAAGTTATCATGTACTTGACTCTTGAAGGTCTATATGTTTGACCTAAATCCTTTCCGTCTCGTTGGTCTCTAGTTTGACGGTTATAGACAACCTAGTATCTTTTTCGTTCTCTCAACGTCTTTTTGTAGACGAAATAACTGATACGGTTTCGGAAACTGACACACCTGGTGTTGTTTGAGACCTTTTAAGAATTTCTCTACCCTTATGGTCTTGTGGAATGAACGGAGGACTCTTTGGACATACGTCCAGTTCTTCGTTGTCAATCTTGACCTGTACCTTGTTACCTGACCAATGTTTAACCCTTTCCTAATACAGTTCCGACTTATAATAGTGGGACGAATAACTTGAATATACGTCTCATGTAGTACACTTTACGGTCAGGCCCACTTAGTGTCCGACCTTAGTTCTAACAGTCCTCTTTATAGTTATTCGAATCTATACGTCTACTACGGTGGGAATACCGTCTTTCACTTCTCCTCGATTTCTCGGAGAACTACTTTCACTTTCACCTCTTACTTTTTCAACCGAATTTCGAGTTGTAAGTCTTTTACTTCTAGTACCGTAGACCAGGGTAGTGAAGTACCCTTTATCTACCCCTTTGTTTCCTTTGTCACTATCTAAAATAAAAGAGCCCGAGGTTTTAGAGACACCTGTTACTGACGTCGGTACTTTAATTTTCTGTGAACGAGGAACCTTTTTTTCGATACTGTTTGGATCTGTATCACAATTTTTAGTCTATAGTGAAACAATTGTTTCCGGGTGTATCAGTTTCGATACCAAAAAGGTCATCAGTACATACCTACACTCTCAACCTGGTATTCTTCCGACTCACGACTTCTTAACTACAAAAGCTTGACACTCCAACCTTTTCTGAGAACTCTCAGGGAACCTGAAGTTCCTCTACGTTGTTCAGTTAGGATTTCCTTTAGTCAGGACTTATAAGAAACCTTCCTGACTCCGACTTCGGGGTTATGAAACCGGTGGACTACGTTTCTCGGTTGAGTAACCTTTTCTGGGACTACCACCCTTTCTGACTTCCGTCCTCCTCTTCCGTTGCTGTCTACTCTACCAACCTACCGTAGTGGTTGAGTTATTTGTTTTTAAACTCGTTCGAGGTCCTCTACCACTTTGGTACCCCAACGTTTCTCAGTTTGTGTTGACTCACTGACTTGTTGTTAGATTAAGATATTCACATTTTTATGACATACAACCGTAACGGAAGTTTTACTTAATAGATAGGTTCAAAAATTCTTCGTTAAGTACAGACAACTCTTAGACTTAATGAAATATAAGAGATATTCAGTTAACAAATAAGACTTAATGTAAAAAATTACATCGGTCTTCGTAAACCAATTTACGTAAGTATATAAGATTTCGACAAGGACACTTTCAAAAAGTTGAGTAGAACCATATGAAAAGAATGTCGTTATTATAAACAATACTTTTCGGGTTCGTAGGACATAGTTAGTTTTAGAATTCTAGAAATTAAAAACTAGTATTATTAAAAATTTATAAAACATTAAAATATATAATATATGTTAATAAATTTAATTAGAATACTATACAATATATTAATATATTATAGAATGTTTTTGGTCTATAATGGTATGACAGTCCATTGTTTTCTATCGGACTAACGAGGTGGAAAAGACCGATGAAAAAAAATACTGATCACTGATTTCACTCACTTGTTTCACTCGTCTAACTTACGGAATTTCTATGAATGAGGACTTCTCTATCACTATCTTCTGTCTCTTCCCAATGGAAGAATCTTCGAGTTTATGAAAAACTTTCGAGAAGATACCCTTCACATACAATAATACCTCGATCCCTGTTTGTGAAACATATAATCTAAGACTGTAAACTATATAAGTCGGTTACCTGTATACACTCCTCCATCGACAAGAATGACACATATTTACACATAGGTCTAGGGCCGGAGGTTCGGTGGTAAAAGTATCTGGGATTGTCAGGTGACCGGGGTACAAAGACACACTCAAGTGATATTTTTAATTTCACTTTTCCTTTGAACCTTATACCTACCCTCCCCTTACCCTAAAAAAAATACGATCGTTTCCATTTAAAGAAAGTGTAAAAGGATTTCCCGAAAAGTGAAATAAGACTCTGTCAAAGTAAAACAGTTCCTCTACCTTGTGAAGGTTGTCTATTTTTAGTATTAACTTTCAACCAAACGTCTCAGTTTTCCGTTCTAAATTCTAAATTGACTTTATTTTGTACAAAGACAAAGTAAGGACCTCCTTTTGATTAGGATAACATTTTCCTCATTATCATTCGTGTAATACAGTAATAGTTCAGGGTCGAGATGGGTGGTCCCCCGTCTATGGTCTTCGTTTTTTTGATGTTAGGTCGTCGGATGTCTTGGTTCAGGTCTTTACGTCTAGTCTTGGATGGGATCTTAGTGGACCAGGGACCGGGAAACCACTGTTTTCCCCTCACATGACGACCCTGTGTCTCCTGTAGGGGGTATCTCCGGTGAAGAGTCTCCGGTTCTTTGTATTTATTGGAAGGTGTATGGATTTTTATGTTTATCTTTAGATCCGTTTCTGAAGGGACCGCCATGACACCTATCCTTAGGTGGATGGTTACGTCCCTTGCGCCCAAACCAGGGACCGCGTCTTTCTAAGACGTACGGTACCCGTTGACTCGGGTACTCGGTGTTGACGACTCGAGCGTACGCCGTTGAGGACTTCGGGTACTCGGATCTCTTCGGTGGTGCTACTCTTCGGGACCCGTGGTGTCGATCTCTCATCAGGGGTGAGAGGCGTCGGACTCTTTCGGACGTGTGTGGTTACTTCTGGGTCCCGTTGGTGTCTAAAAATTTTTTTATTTTTTCTTTCTTTCTTTTTGGGTCCACTTTCCTCTATTGTCCTCATACAAGGTCTGTTTCTTGTTCTATATGGGGGTCTTGTTGATTCACTGCACCTGTATCCGTTAGATGGACTCTTTCTCAAGTCTCATTACTAACATTTCTACTATGTCTTTAAGTCCATTTCTTACCTACGTACCACGTTTTTGGACATTCTTTAAAAATCGTTTGTCAATCTTTTATATTTCTTGTCGGTTTTTCAACTTCTTATGTTATTGACTTCACTTTTTGTGGGATCTTCCTTAGTTATCGACTTATTTACTCGGTCTTCTTACCTATCCACTCGACCTTCTGTCTTACCATCTTCAGTCATGACGTATCGTCTTATTTCTTTTTTAACTCTTCTTTACTCCCGTCAAACTCTCTGAAGACTCTGTTACAGTTTACGTGGTAAACGTAATATCTCCAGGATCTTCCTCTTTTCCCTCTCTTTCCCGGACTCTTCTATAAACTTCTCTATTATTGACTTTTGAAAGGATTACACGTTTTCCTCTCTCAATGGGTTCGGGTCCTTCACGTTTTGGATGGTATCTGCTAGCTGAGATCTTCCTTGTACGGGTGTGTGTACCGTTAGTTTGACTGTCTATTATAATTTTCGTTGTTTATTACATATTCCCTGGGGGTATTCCAATAACAGACTAAAAAATCGACTTTGAGGTCAATCTCCTCTCACTGTGTAATATAAATTTCACTACTTTCACATTTTGGATGTTTGTTCTAATGAAATGGGTCGTTCTGAGTAAGTTTAAAACTGTCTCTTTAGATTTCGAAATGTCTGTTCGTTTTCGGCTTTCTTGAGTTATGGTGGTTTGGTCGAAATGTTTTTTTACGATTTCTTAACGAGATCTGTCTTTTCTTTTCAGATGTTGATCTTTGTTCGTTTAATCCTTTACCCTTTCGAGTAACCATTTCCGTGTGGATGGGTTTTCCATCCTTTAGTAGGTGTAAGTTTATACTATAACTTTGGTCATTAGTACTCTCCTCCTCTCATTTTGAACTCCTATGAACTTCACGTAAACTTTAATTCTTTAGTCGTGGAATTTTGTTAACACACATATGGATCTGACGATATAGTTTTTAGAGTATAAGTTCCTTCAATTGTCTGTATTTTCCTCTTTAATTGTCATTGTGTCATGCTCCCCTCCTGAAAATTGTGAGTGGGGTGAACGAAGTTACCTGTCTACTAGGTCCGTCTTTTAGTTATTCTTTTGTATCCGGGATTTTCTGTGTAATCAGGTCTACTTGAATTAACCATATATATCTCGTAAGGTAGGTTTTCGTCGTCTTATGTCTAAGAAAAGTTCACGTGTACCTTGTAAGAGGTCCTAACTGTACATGAATATGTTCATGTTAATTTCATACACGAACCGGTGTTTCGTTCGGAGTTATTTAAATTCTTTTGACTTTAGAATAGTTCGTAGAAAAGACTGGTGTCGTGATACTTTAGTCTGTAGTAGATGTTCTTTTTTGACGTTTTTTTGTCCTTGTGTACCTCCGAATTGTAACATGACGACGACGATTCAACGAAGTCAGTACAGGCTGAGACACGTTGGGGTATCTGCCGTCGGGCGGTCCGAGGGGGCAGGGACCCTAAGAGGTTCTTGTGACCTCACCCAACGGTAAAGGAAGAGATTACGTACTTCTCACTTTTCACTTTCTCTTCAGCGAGTCAGTACAGGTTGAGAGTCGCTGGGGTACCTGACGTCGGATGGTCCGAGGAGGTAGGTACCCTAAAAGGTCCGTTCTCATGACCTCTCCCCACGGTAACGGAAGAGGTTTCATTGTTTACTTAGTGACTTCTTTAGTTCCTCCTTTAGCTTTTTTATGGATCTCTATTTACTTTTGTCTTTATACTACTAGGTTTTGTACCTTGTGTCGTTTTCGTCAAGATTCTTTTTTCAATTATCGATATGTTCGAATGCAGTCCTTTGTTCTTTCTAGACTTTGATGGATTGAAGTGTGGATTTCGTTGATTTCTTTCTTGTTTTGTTTTGGGTTTCAATTAATTTTCCTTTCTTTCGTATTTCTAGTCTAGTCTTTATTTACTTTATGTCTCCTTCTTTTGTTATCACTTCTAGTCACTTTGATTTTCCACCAAGAAGTCTTTTCGTGCATACATACATACACATATTGACTGGACTTGATTGTCTTGTAACGTTCAGTTGATATGTTATTTTAAAAATTTTTATTTTTACAGTTTTATAATTTTCGTTATTTATTTTTATTTTCGACTAAGTAACATTTCTATTTGTTTTAACTATTTGGAAATCGGTCTGAGTAGTTCTTTTTGTCCCTCTCTCGGGTCTAGTTATTTTAGTATTTACTCTTTCTTCAATGTCAGTTGTGGTGTCTTTATGTTTCCGGGTATGATTTTCGTTGATAAATAGTTATTTTAGCTGTTGGATGTTCTTTATACGTTTAAGAATCCATGTTAGAGGGTTCTCACTTTTTACTTCTTTTTCTCTTGTACTTGTCTGGTTAAAATTTATGATTTTAACTTAGACACTAAAATTTTTGAGGGGGGTTTCTATGTTATAGTCTACTGAATTGTCCGTTTAAGATATTTTGAAATTACCTTCTCAAATGTGGATTTAGAAGACTTTGATAAGGTTTTTGAAGGTCTCCTTCCTTATGAAGGTTTGAGTAAGTCACTCCGGTGGCAGTGAGACTATTGGTTTTGGTTTCTATGGTGTTTTTTCTTTTTAATGTATGTTTACAGTGACTAATTATATAACGTTTTTATAATTTAATGATCGTTTGACTTAGGTTGTAATGTAATTTTCTTAGTATGTGGTACTAATTTTAAGGTCCCTACGTTCTAAAAAGTCACAGGTGTTTAGTCACACTATGTGGTGTCACTGTTTAACTTAATTTCGATATACTAGTAACGTTATCTACGTCTTTTTTGAAAACTATTTTAAGTCAAGTCCAGTCAAGTTAGCGAGTCAGTACAGGCTGAGAAACGCTAGGGTACTTGGCGTCGTGCCGTCCGGAGGGACAGGTAGTGGTTGAGGGCTTCAGGTGGGTTTGAGTACAGGTAACTCAGTCATTACGGTAGATTAGTAGAGTAGGAGGCAGTAGGGGAAGAGGAGGACGGAAGTTAGAAAGGGTTGTAGTCCCCGAAAAGTTTACTCAGACGAGAAGCGTAGTCCACCGGTTTTATAACCTCGAAGTCAAAGTCGTAGTCAGGAAGGTTACTTGTGGGTCCTGACTAGAGGAAATCCTACCTGACCGACCTAGAGGAACGTGAGGTTCCCTGAGAGTTCTCAGAAGAGGTTGTGGTGTCAAGTTTTCGTAGTTAAGAAGCCGTGAGTCGAAAGAAATATCAGGTTGAGAGTGTAGGTATGTACTGGTGACCTTTTTGGTATCGGAACTGATCTGCCTGAAAACAACTGTTTCATTACAGAGACGAAAAGTTATACGAGAGATCCAACCAGTATTGAAAAGAAGGTTCCTCATTCGTAGAAAATTAAAGTACCGACGTTAGTGGTAGACGTCACTAAAACCTTGGGGTTTTTTATTTCAGTCGGTGACAAAGGTGACAAAGAGGTAGTTAAACGACACTTCACTACCCTGACCTACGGCACTAGAAGTAAAAGACTTACAACTCGAAATTCGGTTGAAAAAGTGAGAGGAGAAAGTGAAAGTAGTTCCCCGAGAAATCAAGAAGTGAAAGACGGATTCCCACCATAGTAGACGTATAGACTCCAATAACTATAAACAGGGCCGTTAGAACTAAGGTCGTACACTAAGAAGGTCGGGTCGCAAAGAGACCCGACTTATTGGATATACGTCTACATGAGACCTATATCCAATTTATTCGTCCCACTGTTATATGTCGGAACTGCATGAGGAAAAGGATAAACCTGGGTCAGACAACAAGGTACAGGTCAAGATTGACAACGAAGGACTGGACGTATGTCTAAAGAGTTCTCCGTCCAGTCCACCAGACCATAAGGGTAGAGAGTCTTAAAAGGTCAAATAACACTATTTTAAGTTATGGGTAAATACTATATTTCAAGGGGTATTTCACCCGTATCCCCCTTGAATGGAGTTGTAGTATTTCGGTATATACTATTTGGGATGAGTGTCGATTGTAGGATGAGTTACCATTTTTCAACTTTCATAAAAGGAGATTCAAGTCTTTGTTCCGGTTCCTACTTCCTATAGGTGAACCGTGAAATAAGTTGTCTTAATACCTTCAGGATCTGTACAATCTTTTCTTTCTCTTTACTTTCCTTAGGTTTAACCTTTTCCTCATTATTTTGATGGTGCCAAACGTCTATTGTATTATGATATGTATCTTTTAGGATTTCTGCGATGGTCTTCTAATGATCTCGAGTTATTGAAGTCATGTTAACGACCTGTGTCAATTATGTGACTTTATGAAAGAAAAAGATATGTGATTGTCAATGGTAACATAGTTTTTCTTATTTTATGGAACTTTATTTGGATGGATTCCTCCATTTTCTGGACATAAGATTTTTGATACTCTACGACTACTTTCTTTAGTTTCTATTGTGTCTTCCTTCCTATATGTTATAAGAACCTGACATTGTTAGTTATAACAGTCTTACTCATATGATGGGTGCTGTCAGATGCACAAGTCACGTTAACGACAGTTTAATGGTTACCGTAAAAAGTGTCTTATGCTTTAAAATTTTAAATATACCTTCGTGTTTTCTGGAGTTCATCGGTTTCTTTAGAACTCTTTCATTTTGTCTCGACCTCCTTTGTCCGAGGGACTGAAGTCTTATATGAGTTTCGATATCAATAGTTTTATTACACCATCACCGTGTTTTTGTCTTTATAACTATTTACCTTGTCCTCTCTTTCGAGTCTTTGTTTGGTTGTGTGGATACCAGTTAATTAGGTGTTGTTTCCTCCGTTTTTACATGTTATCGTTTTTATGTCAAAGAAGTTATTCACCACGACCCTTTTGACTTGGTTGCGTACATTTTCTCACTTTAATCTTGTAAGAGATTGTGGTATTTTTATTTGAGTTTTACCTAATATTGAATTTACATTTTGGTCTATAGTATTTTGAAAACCCCCCTTTGTATCCGTCCTATGTATTTATCGTCGTTATAGAAAAACCGAGGTAGAGGACTCATTACTTTTATTTTTAAATTCAATTTTTCTTTTGAAATTTTTTACTCTAGATTTATTTGAATTTTAGAAAAGGTGTCGTATCCTTTGGTATTTGTTTTACATTTTCCGGTGGATGTCTTACCTTCTTTTATAAAAGTTCACTACACTGACTGTTCCCTAATTAGAGGTTTTATATATTTGTCGAGTAAAAGGATGTTTACCCGTCTTCTAGATTTATTTGTAAAGACGTTTCTTCTATATGTCCACCGGTTGTCCGTGTACTTTTCTACGGGTTATAGTAATTAATAATGTTTTTACGTTTAGTTTTAATGTTACTCCATAGTAAAGTGTGGTGAGTCTTACCGGTAATAGGTTTTCAGATGTTTATTATTTACGACCTCTCCCACACCTCTTATTCTTCGGGAGGACGGAACAACCACCTTTGCATTTGACAATATCGGTGATACCTCTTGTTGTACCTCCCAGGAACTTTTCCATTTTCATCCCGATAGGACGAAAAAAACGAGGACTTCGAAATGAAGACCCATATATAGATCTCTTTTCGTATTAAACTTTTATGTGTAAGTGGGGTTACAAGTGACGTCATGACAAATGTTGGCGGCTCTGTACCTTCGTTGGATCTACAGATAACTGTCTACTTACCTATTTCTACACCGTATATATGTGTTACTTTCTACTCAGTATTTTTCTTATTTTTTTCCTATTTTATTACAGTAAGCGCCGTTGTACCTACCTAGATCTCTAATGTCACGATTCTCTTCAACCTCTTTCTATTTCATTGTACACTATAGTGAATATACACCTTAGATTTCTTTCTGTGTTTATTTGAAAGGATGTTTTGTCTTTATCTGGGTGTCTGTATCTTTTCGTTGAATACTAATGGTTTCCCTTTTCCCTCAACCTCCCTCCCTATTTAACTCTTTAATCCTGACTGTACATGTGTGATGATATATCGTGTCCCTTGATATGTATTATAAAACATTATTTGAATTTCTTTTATTAGACTTTTTCATATATAAATACATATTAGCTTAGTGAAACGACATGTGGCCTAATTGTGTCGTAATATTTAGTTGGTATGGCGTGTTAACGTGAGTAGAGTGTACGATCATTTCATTACGAGTTTTAAGAGGTTCGGTCCGAAATCGTTATGCACTTGGCACTTGAGGGACTACAAGTTCGACCAAAATCTTTTCCGTCTCCTTGGTCTCTAGTTTAACGGTTGTAGACGACCTAGTACCTTTTTCGTTCTCTCAAGGTCTTTTTGTAGATAAAGACGAAATAACTGATACGGTTTCGGAAAGTGACACACCTAGTGTTCTTTGATACCTTTTAACACTTTCTCTACCCTTATGGTCTGGTGGAGTGGACGGAGAACTCTTTAGACATACGTCCAGTCCTTCGTTGTCAATCTTGACCTGTACCTTGTTGTCTGACCAAGGTTTATCCTTTTCCTCATGTAGTTCCGACATATAACAGTGGGACGAATAAATTGAATGTACGTCTCATGTAGTACTCTTTACGACCCGACGTTCTTCATGTTCGACCTTAGTTCTAACGGCCCTGTTTATAGTTATTGGAGTCTATACGTCTACTGTGGTGGGAATACCGTCTTTCACTTCTCCTCGATTTTTCGGAGAACTACTTTTACTTTCTCCTCTCACTTTTTCAACCGAATTTCGAGTTGTAAGTCTTTTGCTTCTAGTACCGTAGACCAGGGTAGTGAAGTACCCTTTATCTACCCCCTTGTCATCTTTGTCACAGTCTGAAATAAAAACCCCCGAGGTTTTAGTGACGTCTACCACTGAAGTCGGTACTTTAATTCTCTGCGAATGAGGAACCTTCTTTTCAATACTGGTTGGATCTATCGTATAAGTTTTCGTCTCTATAATGAAACGGCTGATTCCAGGCAGATCAGTTCCGATACCAAAAGGACACCAGTACATACCTACACTCTCAACNGGCTTCTTAACTACGAAAACTTGACACCACAACCTCTTCTGAGAACTCTCAGGGAACCTGACGTTCCTCTAGGTTGGTCAGGTAAGACTTCCTCTAGTCGGGACCCTAAAGAAACCTTCCTTACTACGATTTCGACTTCGAGGACATGAAACCGGTGGAGCACGCTTCACGACTGAGTAACCTTTCTGAGACTACGACCCTCCCTAACCCCCGTCCTCCTCTTCCCTTACTGGCTCCTACTCTACCAACCTACCGTAGTGACTGAGTTACCTACACTCAGACTCACTTGAGGCACTTTACCACTACCTGTCCCTCCGGACCACACGACGCTAAGTACCCCAGTGTTTCTCAGCCTGTGCTGACTCGTTGACTTGACTTGACTGACTATTAAGTTATTCTTTTTTCAAAAAATCAAACTTACCTTTAATTAAGGGACTTTATCAACGGACGACAGTATTGACGACCCTCAAAAGTACATGATGGTCCCCTTATGTCTATGGTGTCAAACTTTAATAACGACATTTTATACTAAGAATTTAAACCCCAGAGTTGTAGTGAATTTAATACAACTTGAGATATCCGGGAGAATAGGTCTTTTAAGTCCGTTAGACTCAGAACGAAGTAGAGAGAACGATTGAACGTGTGTGTATGGATGTATGAGTTGCATGTCTTTACCAAAGTAAGCGTCTAGGGGATTACGAATTTATATCTGGAGTTCAAATTTTAGTACCGAATCTTTGTGAGTAAAAGTCCCTTGAGTATTTTGCAAAGAAAACCGAAATAGAACTACGAAAAATTAAAATTACTAAATTTACACAAAAAAGGATTTGATGAAACACATCCTTTGTTTTACTTCTCGTAAAGTAAACGTACAAAGGGGTTATAGGATCCCTGTCATGGGATGGATATTGTTGACTCCTACCTAAGATGTATCAAGTCAAGTCAAGTCAACGAGTCAACACAGGCTGAGGAACGCTGGAGTACTTAGAGTCGTGCGGTCCGGAGGGACAGGTAGTGGTTGAGGGTCTCAAGTGAGTTTGAGTACAGGTAGCTAAGCCACTACGGTAGGTCGGTAGAGTAGGAGACAGCAGGGGAAGAGGAGGACGGGGGTTAGGGAGGGTCGTAGTCTCAGAAAAGGTTACTCAGTTGAGAAGCGTACTCCACCGGTTTCATGACCTCAAAGTCGAAGTCGTAGTAAGGGAAGTCTAAGTTAGTTTGAACTTAATACCAAGAACCCAGTAGATAAACTAGGCCAAACAAAGAAAAAGGGGGAAATAAGCCATACAGAGGTGTTCAGAAGGAACTTACATATTGAAGAAATTTAAAGATGATGGGTTGGAGGGTGGGTCATTAAACTGGAATGTTTTATAATCCCTTTCTAGTTCCTAGTAAGTACAAAATTTCTCTAAAAACTGAGGTTCTTTCCAAGTGTACACAGAAAATTTAAAAATCGAACAAAAAGCACTTAAGTTTCTTAATGACCGAAATGTTTTGAGTTTACGTAAGATAAAGGGATCACATTTTTGTTAAAAAAAAGAAACATCGAAGGGAAGATGAAATTATCGGGAATAAAAAGTTACAGAAAAGTGTACTAAAAATTTTTTGAATTGGAGTCTTGTTAGTCAGACCCTTTGTCGTGTGCTTCTTAGTTCTAGGGGTGAACCATCCACTTTTTCGAATCCACGTCGATGGTTGGTTCAAGTAAGAACCCCTCCTCTTTCGATTGGGAGTTATAAGGTCCGTTTATCGGTGTTACGGACGGGACTTCCGGAGAAGACTGGATTGAACGATTACGAAAAAGAAAGAACACGACAACATCTATAACTACTCACGGACCTTGTCTTACACGCGACACCCGGTTTAGCGTACACGAAGTTGAACTCTCCTTCGATGGCAACGTAACTCTGTGGGACAGGTGGACTGATGGTTTCCCTAGGACACAGTCCCATACAGAACGGAAGAAAAGGGTCCGTACGAAAACTTTTAGGAGGAAGGAGAGAGAGGAACTGGTCGTTCGGGACAGACGTCAGTACAAAGAGCGAGTGTCCTTCAGTCATTAGGGAGTCCCCGATCCCCAAATGTCACACAAGGAAGAAGTCTCTCACCCGTTTTTTTACTTAAGTAGGACGCTGTCGCTAACGGTCGAAACTCGATGGTCCCAAAGGACCGTGTTCAGACGAGTCGCACATTACGTGGTCCGTTGTAGATCTTAGGAAAGAACCGTCCCTCGTAAAATATCCCACTGTCTCGGATGGATAGAAACTTTAACGGAGAAAAGAGCACCACCACCGAGTCCCAGAAGTCCCGAGAGACGAAAATCTCGTGAGCGAGATGCTTCACGGTACCAACATGTCACTACTCAGTAGTACTGAGGCACCCTCACACCTCCTCTGGCTCCTACTCAGTCAGCAGACGGACGAGTGAGTGTAGAGTAGAACAAATGTATAAGACGACAGACTTTGTGACAGAAAAGACCCAAAACTTATTTGACGAAACAAAAGAGGGAGGGGAATGTCTTTACAACGTGAGACAAATCCATGGCTCAACCACCCCACGAACCTTTTACTCTATTACCGGTAGTACTTATCCGAGGTGATTATTCCTCCATCAAGACTTTGGTCTGAGACCAACCTAGAGTGAAACAAAAGGAGAGTCACCACTGAGGGTACAATGACATTGTGCCAATTCACACGCGACGGGTCCTAAGTAGGTTTTGGATAAACATTAGACAGACTCCCCTTATCCCTTCCCCTTTCTAATATTAATGTCTGAATAGTCTGAAACTTTTTATGATACTGACTTCTTAAACATAGAAGTCTTGTACCAGGAAACACGTAAAAAAACAAATGAGAAATAATGGTCACTAAAGACCGTGTGTTAAAGTTTCAGTACTGCTGAGTATTTGTTGATGACACCCGAGACCTTTTTCTTTTATATGATAAAAATTAGATTTTACTACACCTTTCGTTTATGGCTTTTCTTTCAACAAAGAAAAAAAAACATCAGCATTAACTGGAAAATAATAAAAATCTTTTTGGTTATAGTTATACAAGATAAAGACGAAAGTTTATCAGAATCCCATCTACAATTTTACAATTTCAGTAAACATCAGGAGAGAAATTCTTCAGGAACAAAGGTTATATATACGTCTACAAAGAGAAAGGTTTTGGATGAAAAGTGAAATTTCTACAAGACACCATGAAAAAAGTCACCAAGTTTCGAAGACTAAAATTACCTCGACTCTCTCTTTATATACTGAGATCTGGTCGTGTGTGAACAGTCGCAGACCGTAGACCAAAGTCAATTATTGTGTCTGGTACCCCACTTGGAATCATAAAACTTCAGTATGACAGAGGACGGAAATTACGGGGGTTTAACAGTACCTAGTACTGGTGGACGTAGCACGGAAAAGGACGAAGGTTCGGTGCTATTGAACTAGATAAAGTACACTAACAACAGGAATCCAAAACAGAGTTCTTGACAGGTGGGTTACTAAACCTTACACGGAACTCAGGTATACGGGACCTTATGTTTGAGCAGAGGGAGGGCAAACCTTATCGACGGTTAGTTCTAAACTAGGCCGACCAACGTATGTGAGTTCTACCTCACTACGTAGGGTCCTGTTGAAAGGAGTACTATCTACTCCTTGTCTGGCAAGGGAAACGGAATTCCCTACTTTTGGACTTTCCTCACCACATGTGTTATGCTGGTGATGTTCTTGGTCTCTGGATGGCGTACTCCCAAGCTCGGAATAGGATGTCACGGTTGCCCTGGCAACTCATAGTCTGGTGTAAGTAGCAAATATATCGACACAGACGGATAGGTATGATTCGTCAAGAGGTTTCGCATTTAGGTGTATCAATTGGGTGTAAATGGTACCCTTAGTTCAAGGGACTTGTCGACGATAACACCGTCGAACTTTACCACGACACGAGACAAAACACACGGAAGGAACCATGACAACTCCATAAAAGTACTAGGGTGGTACCAGTGTAGAAAACCATTCTAGATCTTTTCAGAACATCATAAAAGAAATAAATAATGTGACCTCGTCAAGGAAACGTTCCTAATAAGATTTGTAAATTGCACTGGGTAGTCACTACAAAATATCACTGTATCATCGATTCTATTGAAACATTTTCTCTTTTTTTAAGTTTCGGTTCACTTAAAGTCGTAAATTGGTAAAACTCTTATTATTTCGATCAACGACACACAAAACTAGTTTCGAATGATTCATTGAATACTTCTATGAAAGAATTCATAATTATGAAATATAATTATTATCATGAATGTATGAATAAAAATGAAATTTTTACTTTCTTTATGGTGAGTAATATCTTCATATCATGTCGAAGATCTTTCGAAAGATTATGGTTTACTACAAATGGAACTAACTCGTAGGTTTTATCCCTATAATAAAAGTCATTGAAACACGTTGGTCGACTTGGTCAATATTATCTTTTTTTATATAAACAGGAGTCACTAATACCGTACCTAGAAACGAGATTGTAAAAACTGTATCAAAAGGTAAGTCAATCACGGTATTTAAAATGTAAAATCGTAAAGAATTTAAAAGGACAGTTAACCTTTGTTAAAAACTTTGTGGTTACCCTGTTAAAACAAAAAGAACTTTTAGAACATACAAGTTTAATCGTATTACAATTTGCAGTTATGTGACATGTACCACCATTGTCTGAGACCTTCGTTAGCGGCTCTACATAACATAAAAATACTTCACATGTATATAACGGAATCACACATAAAAGAAGTATTATAGAACTACCTGAGAAAATATTTCAATAAAATATTTTTTTTAACAAGGTCATTTTGGACGGATTTATTTTAAAAGTGTAGGAAAAAGAATTGAAAAAATTTTTGGATTTAAACTAAAGAACTTGAGTATTGTTCGTAATTTTAAATATCTGTATGTATGTACATACACAGTATGTATAGTACTAAATTAGTAGTGTTGAGAACTTTATCGTAATGAGTGTAAAACATATAGGTGTAGGACCCTAAGTCTATTGGATACATTAAAGGAATTCTATTGTGTCGATTAGTTACCGCTTTTGCCGTGTGGAACATGTAGAGTGTTAGTCAAGTCAGCGAGTCGGTACAGGCTGAGAAATGTTGGGGTACTTAACGTCGTGCGGTCCGGAGGGACAGGTAGTGGTTGAGGGCTTCAGGTGGGTTTGAGTACAGGTAGCTCAGCCACTACGGTAGGTTGGTAGAGTAGGAGACAGCAGGGGAAGAAGAGGACGGGAGTTAGAAAGGGTCGTAGTCCCAGAAAGGTTTACTCAGTCGAGAAGCGTAGTCCACCGGTCTCATAACCTCAAAGTCGAAGTCGTAGTCAGGAAGGTTACTTGTGGGTCCTGACTAGAGGAAATCCTACCTGACCAACCTAGAGGAACGTCAGGTTCCCTGAGAGTTCTCAGAAGAGGTTGTGGTATCAAGTTTTCGTAGTTAAGAAGTCGTGAGTCGAAAGAAATGTCAGGGTTGAGAGTGTAGGTATGTACTGATGACCTTTTTGGTATCGGAACTGATCTGCCTGGAAACAACTGTTTCATTATAGAGACGAAAAATTATACGACAGATCCAACCAGTATTGAAAGGAAGGTTCCTCATTCGCAGAAAAGTAAAGTACAGACGTTAGTGGTAGACGTCACTAAAACATCGGGTCTTTTTATTTCAGTCGGTGACAAAGGTGACAAAGGGATAGATAAACGGTACTTCAGTACCCTGGTCTACGGTACCAGAATCAAAAGACTTACAACTCGAAATTCGGTTGAAAAAGTGAGAAGAGAAAGTGAAAGTAGTTCAAGACGGTAGAGTATTGAGGTTCAATTTACTACAGGGGTAAAGTACTGTCAAAAGAATTTGTCAATACAACGTAGTTCACTAAAGTAGATGGACACTATCCATTAATTGATCGTTTCCGGATTAGTACCGGACACTAACTTCTTAAAAATGGATCTAGTGTAATAAGTTTCTTTTGACCTTTTTAGTAGATCAGGTGTCGGTCCGTCAGTCTGTCCACCAATAGATTTAGTCACAAACGGTTTCTTTTAAGATATCTTATCGGGTCAATTCCATAAAACTCAGTTGACTCAAGATCGTAGTTTGTTCAAACACTTTGTGATATATTGTACAGGAGGATGATTCATAAATAATATATAATTCGTTTATGAATTGAGTCGTCACCGGTATCCTGATCTTTTCCAGTCAAAAATGAGGTTGGAGTTTCTTCTAGTTACGGTTTCTTACGAGTTTGATGACGTGTTAACATGAGTAGAGTGTACGATCGTTTCATTACGAGTTTGAAGAGGTTCGATCCGAAGTTGTCATGTACTTGGCTGTTGAAGGTCTACAAGTTCGACCTAAATCTTTTCCGTCTCCTTGGTCTCTAGTTTAACGGTTGTAGGGACCTAGTGTCTTTTTCGTTCTGTTAAGGTCTTTTTGTAGACGAAGTAACTGATACGATTTCGGAAACTGACACACCTAGTGTTGTTTGATACCTTTTAAGAACTCTCTACCCTTGTAGTCTGGTGGAATAGACTGAGGACTCTTTGGACATACGTCCAGTTCTTCGTTGTAAATCTTGACCTGTACCTTGTTACCTGACCAAGGTGTATAACCCTTTCCTCATACAGTTCCGACATTTTACAGTGGGACAATTACCTTGAATATACTTCTGATGTAGGACGTTTTACGTTCCGACCTACTTCGTGTTCAACCTTAGTTCTAACGGTCCTCTTTATATTTATTGGAGTCTATGTGTCTACTGTGGTGGCATTACCCTCTTTCACTTCTCCTTGACTTCTCGGAGAACTACTTTCACTTTCTCCTCTCACTTTTTCAACCGAATTTTGAGTTGTAAGTTTTTTGACTCTAGTACCGTAGGTCAGGGTAGTGAAGTATCGTTTATTTACCCCTTTGTTACCTTTGTCACTGTCTGAAATAAAAGAACCCGAGGTTTCAGTGACGTCTACCACTGACGTCGGTACTTTAAATTTCTAAGAACGAAGAACCTTTTTTTCGATACTTTTTGGACCTATCGTATAATTTTTCGTCTCTGTAATGAAACAGTTGTTTACAGGTATATCGGTCTCGATGTACAAAGGTTATTAGTACATACCTACACTCTCAACCTGGTATTTCTTCCGACTCACGGTTTCTTAATTACGAAAACTTAACTCCACAACCTAATCTGAGAACGCTCAAGGAACCTAACGTTCCTTTAGTTTGGTCAGTTAGGATTTCCTTTAGTTAGGACTTATAAGTAACCTTCCTGACTACGACTTCGAGATGATGAAACCGGTGGACTACGTTTGTCGGTTGAGTAACCTTTTCTAGAACTACGACCCTTCCCAACTTCCGTCCTCGTCTTCTCCTACTGTCTCCTACTCTACCAACCTACCGTAGGGATTGAGTTACCTATACTCAAACTCGTTCGAGACCCTCTACCACTTTCTGTCCCTTTGGACCGCACGATGTCAAGTACCCCAAGTTTCTCAACCTGAGTTGACTCGTTGACTTGTTACTGTAATTCAAGTTTATAGTTTGTTCAAACACTTTGTGATGTATTGTACAGGAAGGTAATTCATAAATGATACTAAGTCAAGTCAAGTAAACGAGTCAGTACAGGCTGAGAAACACTGGGGTACTTAGTGTCGTGTGGTCCGGAGGGACAGGTAGTGGTTGAGGGCCTCAAGTGAGTCTGAGTGCAGGCAGCTCAGTCACTACGGTAGGTCGGTAGAGTAGGAGACAGCAGGGGAAGAGGAGGACGGGGGTTAGGGAGGGTCGTAGTCTCAGAAAAGGTTACTCAGTTGAGAAGGGTACTCCACCGGTTTCATGACCTCAAAGTCGAAATCGTAGTAAGGAAGGTTTCTTTAGGGTCCCGACTAGAGGAAATCCTACCTGACTAACCTAGAGGAACGTCAGGTTCCCTGAGAGTTCTCAGAAGAGGTTGTGGTGTCAAGTTTTCGTAGTTAAGAAGCCGTGAGTCGGAAGAAGTGTCAGGTTGAAAGTGTAGGTATGTACTAGACTAGAATGACTATGAATTTACTAGATGAATTTATTAGAGTCTTTAAGTCATCATTTGTTTTAAACGAGTTCAAAATTCACAATGGTTCTATAAATTGGTATTTGTAAAAGAGGGTTATATAACATTGTATATATAACACCAAAAGGGACCACCGAGTCTCTCAGTTCTTACCTGGACGTTACTTCTTCTGGGTCCAAGTTGGGGACCTAGTCCTTCTAGGGGACCTCTTTCGTTACCGTTGGGTGAGGTCATAACAACGGACCTCTTAAGGTACCTGTCTCCTCGGATCACCAGATGTCAAGTATCGCAACGTTTCTGAGTTTGTGTTGACTCCTCACTTGTGAATTATGTTCTATAAATTAGTGTTTGTAAAAGGAGGTTATATAACGTTATATAGTGAACTGAAAACCTCTTATGACCAAATTATGTCAGTTCTATAGACGAGCTAAGGAGTCAGGAATCTTTCCTGTGAAATATCGGATGAAATTATTTTAAGATCGTGTACTAGGACTGGTAGCTCGAAAAAGAATTTAATTTGTAACTGAAGTTGTGGGACGAGTGTAGTGACCTGTCTAGTAGGTCTGTCTTTTAGTTCTTCCTTTGTGTCCGGAATGTAATAGTCTACCTGAATTGACTGTAAATATCCTGTAAGGTAGGTTTTCGTCGTCTTATGTATAAGAAAAGTTCGCGAGTACATTGTAAGAGGTCCTGACTAGTGTACGACTTGTCGTTTCGTTCGGACTCGTGTAAATTTTAGAATAGTCCCGAAGGGACCACCGAGTCTGTCATTTCTCAGACGGATGTTACGCTCTCTGGGTACAAGCTAGACTGGGGTTATGATACTCTAATCTGTAGTTGGTATTTTTTTTTTTAATGCTTTTTGTATTTGTGTACCTCCAAGTGAAGAGACCACTAAGTCTGTCATTTCGTAGACAGATGTTACGCCCTTTGGATCCAAGTTAGGGACCCAGCCCTTCTAGGGGTCCTCTTCCTTTACCGTTAGGTGAGGTCATGATAACGGACCTTTTAGGGTACCTGTGTCCTCGGACCATCCGATGTCAGGTACCCCAGCGTTTCTCAACCTGTGCTGACTCACTGAAGTGAAGTGAAGTGACTTTTTTGTTATCTAGTGACTTCTTTAGTTTCTCTTTTATGTCAATGATACAAACCCATGTTTAAAAAGTTTATGGAAATACTATTTGTCTGGTAATACTAATAGTGTATGAATTCCTGGTAACATACGTAACTTCTTCCTTTATCGTTGGGTGAGGTCACAAGAACGGACCTCTTAGGGTCCCTGTCCCCTCGGACCACCCGACGGCAGATACCCCTGTGTGTCTCAGTTTGTACTGAGTTCACTGAATCGTCGTCGTCGTCTCTGTTTAATGTTTTTTTTTTTTACTAGGTTTTGGACACCGTGTCCATTTTCGGCAAATTCTCCCTTCAAATATCGTTATGGTCGAATGGACTTCTTTGTTCTCTTTTAGAGTTAGATTGGAATGTGGTTTTCGTTGATCTTTTTCTAGTTTCTTTTACGTTTCAACCTTTCTTTAGTATTTCTAGTCTCGTCTTTATTTATCTTTGATTCTGTTGTCATCTTTTCTAGTCACTTTGATTTTTATAAGAAACTTTTCTATTTTAACTATTTGAAAATCGGTAAGAGTAGTTCTTTTTTTTCTCCCAGGTTTAGTGATTTTAGTCTTTACTTTTGTCTTGCCTGTAGTGTCTTTATGTTTCCTATTCTCCGATGAGGTCCATTGATATACGGTTATTTTACCTGTTGGATCTTCTTTATCTGTTTAAGAATCTTTTCATGTTGGAGGGTTCTGACTTGGTCTTTCTTTATCTTATAAACTTGTCTAGTCAATGTTCATGACTTTAACTTAGACACTAAATTTTAAGAGTTGTTTGTCTTCAGACCTTGGTCTTCCGAAGCGACTACTTAAGATAGTTTGTAAATCTCTTCTCAATTGTGGATAGGAACACTTCCATCAGGGTTCTTTACGTCTCCTTTCTTGTGAAGGTTTGAGAAAGATCCCCCGTGCTAGTGGGACTATGGTATCGGTCTGTTTCCATGTAGTTCTTTTCTTTTTAATGTCCAGTTGTAGTTCTACTTGTATCTGCGTTTTTAGAAGTTGTATTATGGTGGTTTGACTTAGGTTACGTTTCTTAGTATGTGGTACTTGTTCACCTTAAATAGGGTCCCTACGTTCCTAAAATTATAGGTGTTTAGTCACACCATATGGAGTAACTATGTAACTTATTTTCGGTATACTAGTAGAGTTATCTACGTCTTTTTCAAGTGTCTTAAGTTGTAGGTAAATACTAATTTTTTTTTTTTTGAAAGGTATTTCACCCGTATATCCCTTGGATGAAGTTGTACTTCCGGAGTATACTGTTTGGGTGTCTATTGTAGTATAAGTTACGACTTTTTGGTTTTTGTAAAATAGAATTTTAATCCTTCTTCTGTCTTACAAATGAGAGTGGTGAAAATAAGTTGTGGTACATGAAAACCTTCAGTTTCTTTACTTAAGTTTGACCTTTTATTTTCGACAGTGACAAAAGTCCACTGTATTATGACATGTATCTTATAGTATTTCTGTGGTGGTCTTTTGATATTATTGTCTTGAACTACTTAAGCCATTTCAACATTCTATGTTTTAATTATGTATTTACACAACGTAAAACCATGTGATTGTTGTTTTCGACTTTTCGTTTTAATTCCTTTGTAGGAATAAATGGTAATGTAGTTTCTCTTATTTTGTAGATCTTTATTTGGATGGATTCCTCCGTTTATCTGGACATGAGCCTTTTGACATTCTACGACTACTTTCTTTTGTTTTCCATTGTGTTTCTTTATCTTTCTATCTCACACAAGAACCTAAATTTGTTAGAATGACAGTTTTCCTGTTCGGGTAGACAAGTTCCGTCAGATGTTTAAGTGACGTTAGAAATAGTTTGATGGTTGACGTAAAAAGTGTCTTGATCTTTTTTTCTAAGATCTTAAACGTAAGTTTGCGTTTTCTCGGGTTTATCGGTTTCGTTAGGACTCTTTCTTTTGACCTCGACCTCCTTAGTCCATGAGACCGAAGTCTGTTATGATGTTCCTATGTCAGTAGTTGACATAGTTGTCATGCCATAATCGTATATATGTGTGTGTGTTTTTTATGTCTCATTACCTTGTCCTATCTTTTGAGTCTTTATTTAGGTATGTGGATATCAATTGGATACTGTTTCTTCCGTTCTAATATATCACCTCTTCTCTACCAGAGAAGTTATTCACTGTGACCCTTATGACGTGTCAGTGTACATTTTCTTACTTTCATCTTATAAAAGATTGTGGTATACGTTTTCATTTGAGTTTTACCTAATTTTTGGATTTACACTTTGATCTATGATATTTTGAGGATCTCCTTTTATATCTTGTGTATCTTATAAGAAACTGTATTTAGTGTCGTCATAGAAAGGCCTAAGTAGAGGATCTCGTTACCTCTAATTTTTTTTTATTTGATTATTTGAATTTTTGAAAACGTGTGGTTTCCTTTGGTATTTGTTTTACTTTCTGTCAGGTGTCTTACCCTCTTTTGTAAACATTTGTTACATTGGCTGTCCCCGAATTAGAAGTTTTATATGTTTATTGAGTACGTCGAGTTATACTTTTTATTGTTGGGTTAGTTTTTTAATTTATACGTATACTATGGTAAGATCACCGTCTTTCGTTTCTCCTTTTATTTCTTAGAGAATTACTCCCACTTTCTCCTCTCACTCTTTTCGACCGAATTTTGAGTTAAGTTTTTGGTTTCTAGTACCGTAGACAGGGTAGTGAAGTACCGTTTATCTTCCCCCTTTTCACTTTTCTCGCCGTCAAAAATGAAAGAACTCGAGGTTTTAGTGACGTCTGGGACTGAAGTCGGTATCTTAATATTCTACGAACGAGGAACCTTCCTTTCAATACTGGTTGGATCTGTCGTATAAGTTTTCGTCTCTGTAATGAAACGGTTGTTTCAGACAGATCAGTTTCGATACCAATAAGGTCATCAGTACATACCTACACTCTCCACCTGGTATACCTTCTGACTCGTGACTTCTTGACTACGGAAGCTTGACACCACGACCTCTTCTGAGAACCTGACGATCCTCTAGTTTAGTCGGTTAGGATTTCCTTCAGTTGGGACTTATAAGTACCCTTCGTGACCACGACTTCAACTTCGAGGTCACGAAACCGGTGGACTACACTTCTCGGTTGGGTGACTTTTTCTGATACTACGACCCTCTTTGACTCCCGTCCTCCTCTTCCCCCGTTGTCTCTTGCTCTACCAACCTGTTATAATGCCTGTGTCACCTGTACTCAAATTCGTTTGAGACCCTCTACCACTTCCTGTCCCTTCGGACCGTGCGACGTTAGGTACCCCAGTGTTTCTCAACCTTTGTTGAATCGTTGACTTGTTGTTGCTTAGTTTTTTACCCATCCTTCTACTGTGTGTCTACAGGTTATTTGTGTACTTTCCTAAGAGTTGTAGTGATTAATAATCTCTTTATGTCTAGTTATGGTGTTACTCCATAGTGGAGTGTGGTCCGTTTTACCAGTAGCAGTTTTTTAGATGTTATATACGACCTCTGCCACACCTCTTTCCCGTAGAAGAACATGGTAACTACCCTTACATTTAACTATGTCGGTGATACCTCTTATTATACCTCCAAGGAATTTTTTGATTTTGATTTCAATGGTATACGTTGTTGGGGTTACGACCCGTATATGTGGGTCTCTCTTTGTATTGACTTTTTCTGTGTACGTAGGGTCATAAGTAGTGTCATAATAAATGTCATCGGTCCTGTACCTTCGTTGGATTTACAGGTAGTGGTCTTCGTATCTATTTCTTCTACACCATGCATATATGTTACCTTATAATGAGTCGGTGTTTTTCCTTACTTTTACCCAGTAAACATCTCTACACCTACCTGGATCTCTGACACTATGTGTCACTTCAGTCTTTCTCTTATTTATATTTATAACGTATAATTACGTATATACACCTTTGATCTTTTTACCATATCTACTAGAATAAACATTTCGTCTTTCTCTCTGTCCGTATCTCCTTTTTGGATACTTATGGTTCCCCCTTCACCCTCTCACCCTCCTTAACCCTAGGTGTGTATGTGATAACTATGATACGTATTTTACCTATTGATTACTCTTGGACGACAGGTCGTGTCCCTCGAGACGAGACACGAGACACCACTGGATTTAACCTTCCTCTAGGTTTCTTCTCCCTTATTTACATGTACATATCGACTAAGTGAGACGACACGTCATCTTTGATTGTAGCATTCCGTTGATGACAAGTCAGTAAGTCAGTAATAACTGTACAAACTAGAAACACTGGGATACCTGGCATCGAACGGTCCGAGGAGACAGGTACCCTAAAGGGTCCGTTCTTATACCCTCACCCATCGGTAAAGGAGGAGGACCCCTAGAAGGTCTGGGTGTCTAACTTGGGTTCAGAGGAAGTAATCCACTTAAGAAATCGTGACTTGGTGGTCCCTTCGGGGGTTTCGTTGAAATGGGGTTATTTTTAAATTTATTTGACTGTAAAGAGGTTTCTTCTGTATGTGTACCAGTTTTTCGTGCGTTTTTCCACGATTCGTAACGATTAATCTCTTTACGTTTAGTTTTGATGTTACTCCTTAGTTGAGTGTGGTCCGTCTTACCGGTAGTAATTCACTTCCGTGAGTCAACACAGACTGAGAAACGCTGGGGTCACTGACATCGAGTGGTCCGAGGAGGTAGGTACCTTAAAAGATCCGTTCTCATGACCTCACTCAACGGTAAAGAAAGAGGTCCCCTAGAGGGGCTGGGTCCCTAGCTTGGACCCAGAGGACGTAACTTCCGACTGCGAAATGGTAGACTCGGTGGTCCCTTAGGGTCGTTTTTCAGATGTTTATTATTTACGATCTCTCCTACACCTCTTTTTCCTGGGAGGATGTAACAACCACCTTTAAATTTAACCACGTCGGTGATACCTCTTGTCATACATTTAAGAAAATTTTTGATTCTTATCTCGATGGTATACTAATCTTTAGGATGAGGACCCGATTAGAGGTCTCTTTTGGTGTTAGACTTTTTCATGTACGTGGGATTACAAGTAATGTCGTGATAAATGTTATCAATTCTGTCTCGGTTGGATTTGTGGGTACCTGTCTACTTGTCTATTTCTTCTAGACCATATATACAGGTTATCCTATAATGAGTCGGTATTTTCTTACTTGTTACGGTAAACGTCATTGTACCTACCTGGATCTCTATTAGTATGATTCATTTGGTCTTTCTGTCTAATACTATAACGAATGAATACCGTAGAATTTTTTACTGTGTTTACCTGTATATTTTTATGTGGGTGTCTGTATTTTTGTTTGAATACCAATGGTTTTTCCCTCCCCTATTAAATCTTCAAATCCTAATTGTATATGTGTGATGGTATATAGTCATTATTCCTGGATGACATATCGTGTCTTTTGAGGTGAGTTATAAGACATTAATACTCTTTTCTTAGACATTTTCTTGACTACATGTATGTGCACATTGACTTGGTGAGACGACATGTGGACTTTACTGCGTGACTTGTAGTCGATACGAAGTTAATTATTTATCACATCGCTCAGGGGTTTTTATTTTGTTATGTTTTTTTCTCGTCACTTCACTGACACACACCGATGCTATTGCTCAAACGGAGTATAAGAAACACAAAGAGTGATGACACGAGAATAAGACGAGAAAAAGTCTTGAAGGTAGGTGATCATTTGGGATGGGAGATGACTTTTTTTTTATGTCATTATACTACAAATTTCGGTGACTATGAGGATCATCCTGAAAACTACTCTCAGTTCCGAACCTTACCACTAACGTCGGTACTTTAATTTTCTGCGAATGAGGAACCTTCCTTTCAATACTGGTTGTATCTATCGTATAACTTTTCGTCTCTGTAATAAAACGGTTGTTTCCAGGTAGATCAGTTCCGATACCAAAAAGGTCACCAGTACATACCTACACTCTCAACCCTGATATTTCTTTCGACTCACGGTTTCTTAACTACGAAAACTTGACACCACAACCTCTTCTGAGAGCTCTCAGGAACCTGACGTTCCTCTAAGTTGGTCAAGTAGGATTTCCTCTAGTCAGGACCCACAAGTAACCTTCCTGACTACGACTTCGACTTTGAGGTCATGAAACCGGTGGACTACGTTTCTCGACTGAGTAATCTTTTCCGGGACTACGACCCTCCCTAACTCCCGTCCTCCTCTTCCCCTGTTATCTCCTACTCTACCAACCTACCGTAGTTGTTGAACTACCTGTACCCAAACCCACCTGAGGCCCTCAACCACTA
Organism: Capra ibex; assembly: GCA_006410555.1. Taxonomy (NCBI): domain Eukaryota; kingdom Metazoa; phylum Chordata; class Mammalia; order Artiodactyla; family Bovidae; genus Capra; species Capra ibex. Next base: position 1,519,856 of record SJYO01054018.1, read on the forward strand.
CCTGTCCCTCTGGACCACACGACGTTAAGAACCCCAGCGTTTCTCAGCCTGTGCTGACTCACTGACTTGACTTGACTTCCGAACCTGTCTCGCCCTTTGATTTGCTGATTTTACCCGAAACGTCTACCGTGATCACCATTTTTTTTGTTTTTGTTTTTGTTTTGGTGGATAGTTACATCCTCTGTATTCTTTACGTCCAAGCTAAGGAACCAGTCCTTCTAGGGAGCCTCTTCCTATACCGTTGGGTGAGGTCATAAGAAAGGACCTCTTAGGGTACCTGTCTCCTCGGACCGTCCGATGTCAGGTCTCCCCAGTGTTTCTCAATCTGTACTGATTTCGCTGAATCGTACATATGTTTGTATTTTTTATCACGGGACCCTTCTTTTTGATCAATTAACAATCTAGACGGTATTTTTAGGACCGAATGTTGTTAGTAATGTTCATATTTATCCATGTATGATTTACTCATAATAACTAAGTTTGTGTCTCTTTTAGGGGGGAGGCGGTTAAACTCGTGTTATCGGTTACGGGGAAGGGACAGTCCGGGTAATAGAACGGATGTACACTAAGGAAAATTTTCCCATTGAATGTGGAAAAGGTAATTAGTACCGATGAAAGTAATAACTTTTTTTGGTGAGTACGAAAGATATGGTGATGTGGGTATTAACAAGAACCCCGATACTACTCTGAGAAACCCCGGTAGAGACCGGTGACCTACGATGTCTATAGTGGTCACAAAATCTTGGGTCTGGGTTTGACGTGAGGGTACTTACGAAGATAAGATACACGAATATTACTCCTGGTCTGTCCACGGGTATCCTATCGTTACCTTTCCTGATTTTCAACCGGATCTTTAGCAGTCCGAGATACCTTCACCACCGATTTCGGGAGAATGATGTAGTAGAGTAGAGTAGAATCGGTTCCCGTACCTTATGAGGGTCTGAATTTCTAAAACTTATCTACTAAAACTTACCCGGGAATAGAGACATAACGTACGTATTGAACAGGGAAGGTACCTAAGCCTACCGACGAAAGAACAATTTAAGAAGACAAGGTTCTAGAGAACAACGTGGAAGTCCTATACAGACCTATACTCCGTGGGTGGTAATACTCCCGGGTTTCTGTTCCCGAGGGGTCACTTTTAAACCGGGGACACATTTACGAAGAAAAATTTAGATACTACACACTGTGTTCCCTCGAATCTGTAATCCTTCAAACGAGGGTAAGTGGTGTTTTGTATCATTATGAGTTGTAGTAGGGTCCTCCCGGTAGTCTAATTGTAACCGTCCTTAACCTAACCGTCCCCCCAACCATCGAGGTACTCCTTCGAAACGGATGATACTCCATTGGGATCTTTTAGATTGATTGTGAAATCACTCGGAGTGAGATTAGTGATTTAGATTGTAAGATCCTTAGTCACTTGATTTTACCTGACCTTACCCACTTAAATTGAGTCTACTGGTAATATAGATGATGACGCCCGTTTTTAGGGAATCTTCTTTACCTCATCGGCAGTACCCGTTGTCTTCTCAGGCTTTACGTCAAGAACCTACGTTAGAGTTTTTGCTGTCTTACTAGAGACAAACAAAGGTTCCGTTTGGTAAGTTATAGTGTCATTAGGTTCAGATACGGGGTTGGTCATTGCGACTTCTTCGACTTCAACTTGCCAAGATACTTCTGGATGTTCTGGAAAATCTTGATTGTGGGTTTTTTCTACAGGAAAAGTAATATCCCCTGACCTTACGTTTTCATCCTTCAGTTCTTTGTGGACCTCATTGTCCGTTTAAACCGGAACCTTACGCCTTACTTCGTCCCGTTTCTGATTATCTCAAAACGGTTCTTTTACGTGACCAGTATCGTTTGTGGGAGAAGGTTGTTGTGTTCTCTTCTGAGATGTGTACCTGTAGTGGTCTACCAGTTGTGGCTTTAGTCTAACTAATATAAGAGACGTCGTTTTCTACTCTTCGAGATATGTCAGTTGTTTTTGTTCTGGTTCTCGACTGACACCGAGTCTAGTACTTGAGGAGTAATGGTTTAAGTCTGACTTTAACTTCTTTATCCCTTTTGGCGATCTGGTAAGTCCATACTGGATTTAGTTTAGGGAATACTAATATGTCACCTTCACTCTTTATCTAAATTCCCGGATCTAGACGATCTGTCTCACGGACTACTTGATACCTTACTCCAAGCACTGTAACATGTCCTCTGTCCCTAGTTCTGGTAGGGGTACCTTTTCTTTACGTTTTTTCGTTTTACCGACAGACCCCTCCGGAATGTTTATCGACACTTTTCTTCTCTTCGCTTTTCGTTTCCTCTTTTCCTTTCTATATTCGTAGACTTACGTCTCAAAGTTTCTTATCGTTCTTCTCTATTCTTTCGGAAGAAGTCGTTAGTTACGTTTCTTTATCTCCTTTTCTTGTCTTACCCTTTCTGATCTCTAGAGAAGTTCTTTTAATCTCGATAGTTCCCTTGTAAAGTACGTTTCTACCCGAGCTATTTCCTGTCTTTACCAGACCTGGATTGTCTTCGTCTTCTATAATTCTTCTCTACCGTTCTTATGTGCCTTCTTGACATGTTTTTTCTAGAAGTGCTGGACCTATTAGTGCTACCACACTAGTGAGTGTATCTCGGTCTGTAGAACCTTGCACTTCAGTTCACCCGGAATCTTTCGTAGTGATGCTTGTTTCGATCACCTCCACTACCTTAAGGTCAACTCGATAAAGTTTAGGACTTTCTCCTACGACACTTTCACGACGTGAGTTATACGGTCGTTTAAACCTTTTGAGTTGTCACCGGTGTCCTGACCTTTTCCAGTCAAAAGTAAGGTTAGGGTTTCTTTCCTTTACGGTTTCTTACGAGTTTGATGGCGCGTTAACGTGAGTAGAGTGTACGATCATTTCATTACGAGTTTTAAGAGGTTCGGTCCGAAGTCGTTATGCACTTGGCACTTGAGGGACTACAAGTTCGACCAAAATCTTTTCCGTCTCCTTGGTCTCTAGTTTAACGGTTGTAGGCGACCTAGTACCTTTTTCGTTCTCTCAAGGTCTTTTTGTAGATAAAGACGAAATAACTGATACGGTTTCGGAAAGTGACACGCCTAGTGTTCTTTGACACCTTTTAACACTTTCTCTACCCTTATGGTCTGGTGGATTGGACGGAGAACTCTTTGGACATACGTCCAGTCCTTCGTTGTCAATCTTGACCTGTACCTTGTTGTCTGACCAAGGTTTATCCTTTTCCTCATGCAGTTCCGACATATAACAGTGGGACGAATAAATTGAAGATACGTCTCATGTAGTACTCTTTGTGACCTGACCTTCTTTGTGTTCGACCTTAGTTCTAACGGCCCTGTTTATAGTTATTGGAGTCTATACGTCTACTGTGGTGGGAATCCCGTCTTTCACTTCTCCTTGATTTTTCGGAGAACTATTTTCATTTTCTCCTCTCACTTTTTCAACCGAAGTTCGAGTTGTAAGTCTTTTGCTTCTAGTACCGTAGACCAGGGTAGTGAGGTACCTTTATCTACCCCTTTGTCACCTTTGTCACAGTCTGAAATAAAAAACCTGAGGTTTTAGTGACGTCTATCACTGACGTCGGTACTTTAATTTTCTGTGAATCAGGAACCTTCTTTTCAATACTGGTTGGATCTATCGTATAAGTTTTCGTCTCTGGAATGAAACGGCTGATTCCAGACAGATCAGTTCCGATACCAAAAAGGACATCAGTACATACCTACACTCTCAACCTAACACTTCTTCCGACTCACGGTTTCTTAACTACGAAAACTTGACACTACAACCTCTTCTGAGAACTCTCAGGGAACCTGACGTTCCTCTAGGTTGGTCAGGTAAGATTTCCTCTAGTTGGGACCCTAAAGAAACCTTCCTTACTACGATGTCGACTTTGAGGTCATGAAACCGGTGGAGTACACTTCTCAACTGAGTAACCTCTTCTGAAACTACGACCCTCCCTAACCTCCGTCCTCCTCTTCCCCTGCTGTCTCCTACTCTACCGACCTACCGTAGTGACTGAGTTACCTACGTTGAGACTCACTTGAGGCCCTCAACCACTACCTGTCCCTCCGGACCGCACGACGCTAAGTACCGTAGCGTTTTTCAGTCTGTGCTGACTCGCTGACTTGACTTGACTAGTGATTTATCTAAAAGTCGAAGATATTTGAGTGGTCGGTTACACCAATCCTGTCATCTAACCGGAACCTAATGAACCACCGGTTCGTTCCACTACAAATACACCAGTATTTGTTTTGGACAATATGGATACAATTATTAAACCCGGTCTACTTCGACCTGAAGGGTCCGCCACGATCACCATTTCTTAGACGGACGGTTACGTCCTCTCGATCCAAGTTAGGGACGTATATTCTAGGGGACCTCATCCTTTACCGTTGAACAAGGTCCTAAGAACGGGTCTTTTAAGGTTCCTGTCCTCGGACCGTCCGATATCGGGTACACCAATGTTTCTCAGTCTGTGTTGACTCGTGTGTGTTCTACCCGTAGTTTTTTCTAAATACTTGTTCGTAGTACCAATATGGTGGTGGTGGTCCCCAGACTGGGATTACGGTAGTCCAGGTGGTAATTCCCACGGGAAGGATCCGAATGAACCAAGGGCGAGAAAGACCTGGATTATTATGAGTATAAGGAGGAGGAGGAGAAACCTGGGAAGTACAAATTGGGGACCCATTGTGAACACAAAAAGTCCAATACTGTCAAGGCATAATTTTACTACCGATACGCTCCTCAGGTCGTGGATGGTGGGACTGAATTCTACGACAGGACCGGGACCCCTGGGATTAGTCCGTAGGTCTCTAAAAAATCAGGGGTTGTCCGTCCCAACTACGAGGACGGGTCCGTACTCCGTCGGGGTCTTCTGTCTGGTAGTGAGGAGACGTGGGGTATTTTTATGCCCTCCTTTGAGACTCCTCCCTTTACTCTGTCCTCTCTTTCCCCGTCCTGTGTCTACGATCTATTACTTCTTTCCAGTATCGAGAACCCTACGTCATTTCTGGTCGACTTTGGTTCCACCGAAACTCTTATCAGATCATCAAGTAATATGGAAGTAACATTATGATTTTTAGTGGTGAGGAATGTGGTCCTGTCAAGATTTCTTCCGGTTTTTCACCCGTCACCGGGTTTAGGACCCATTAGGTGTGGATAAGACTTTGTCGTTCTGATAAGGAGGGTAAGTAATCCGATACTTTACTGAATCGGGCATTTTTGGATACTGGGGTTCGGGACCTCGTGAGAGTGAAACTCTGCGAGACGTAAGACTGATACCTGATACATAGAGAGATTTATTTGAACGAAAAGGAAGTGAGACCAAGGGAGAACTTCAAGAAAAGGACACACTTCGGTTCTTGAGAGTGAGCCGTCAGGTAGGATTCCTGAAGACGTCCATGGTCCTGGACTGCACACAGAGAGGACGTTGTCGTGGAGGGGGCATTACCCAGCACAATACTGGCACGACGTCTCGTCACAGACTCCCGTAGAGCCCTTAGTCTTGTTAACACGTGCTGTAGAGGTCGGACTGGTCCACACTAGATTCAGTTTGGGTGGGACACCGGGAGAGAGACCGGAAAAGACTTATGTGACCGACCATAAAACTGTCCAGTTAGACACCCTCTTTACTAGGAGAACGGAGTCTCCTATATCAAAAGTTAATCCACAGGTCGTAGGGAAAAACTATCCTAAACATAACCGGTACATAAAAACCGGAAGGGACCCTCCGGGATCGTGTCTGAAGACCAGAATGGAGAAGGATCTGGAGACCCCCTTCCTCGAGGAAGGACCCCAAAGGCACTCACGGGAGACATGCGAATTGTACTCAAGACCACCCTGAGACTGCAGTTCGACAAGACCACTTTTTAAAGTCGTACTCCACATAGTCTGACAAGTGGTCGAGTAGGGAGTGACAGTTAAAGTGGGTCCCGAGGACACCCACTAATCCTCGGAGTTCGGGTTCGGGAGCAGAAAGTAGTCTCGCAAGGAGAGAAAGATGGTATACTCTCCGAGAAAACAGATTAACAAAAAGAAGGAGACAAAGTCAGATCCCGTTAGACAAAGGTCCCAAGAAGGAGGAATGTTATCGTGTGACGTAGAAGGGGTTATCGTCGAAGGGAGAGACGGGTGGTGGGGGACGGTACAGAAGGGGAGAGAGTTCCCAATGAACGGAAGACTCTTAAGTCACGGTGACGGTTTTTTCACCACAAAGTAAAACGTAAAAGGAAGAACACATCAAGAGACAAGTTGTAAAATTTTCGTTACCATGGTTAACTCTTCTCACATAAGGTTTACATGGTAGATTAGAAGCGTTGACAGAGGACTTTAGACTCCGTAAAACGAGGAGTTTTTTCAAGTTCAAATGGTAAGATTATAAAGGTCCCGGGAGTCTTAGACGTAATCATATTACAAACATCCAGACTAGTTAGAAAAGATTTTTAAGTCTCCTCAGATGTAAACCACGAAAAACAAACAAACAAACAAAAAACCGATCTAAAGAACTCAAAACAAGTTCGAGAGAATGAAACCAAGGGGAAATGTTTCGGGACGGTTCTACGTGATTCATTACGGGATAATTCCCACAAGGAGGGAATAATCCAGGGTTAAACCGAGACGACACCCACGACGGTTCACCCGAAGTTCATCTTCTAGGAAGATATTCCTAGAAGGGTTCATTTGTACAGACGCTTTGGGTCCACCGAACAGTAAACGTCAATCGGGAAGATATTCTATTCCCGTATTTTCTCCAACGGGACGGGAACCGCACTGAGGACCGGGTTTAACCCACGGGATAACCCACAATCTTTCGTTATGGTCTGGTTCAGGGACAAAGGTCCCTTGATTGTCTCCTAAAAGATTGAACAGGCCTATTCCTCCCCGACAAGACTCGGGGACACAGTCCTTGACCCCGACTTATCTTTGTGTTCCGTCCCATCCTTTTCCTCGCCGACTCCGTCCACAATTCTAAGTCTCGTTGGAAAGGAGTGGAAGGGAAAGAAAAGAATTAAAGGGGTTGTGTCATCGTGTTTACGAACGTGTATTTGTCAAGATAGTAAGAAGGGGATAAGAAGTGTCTTATCGGTGGCATTTTGGTATCTATTGTTGACTAATAGAGGTTGGTAATTTTCCTACGGAAAAACGGAACCGTAATTGGTTGGTCCGACTTGAGACCGGACCCCGAAAAACACTAAAATCCTTGGTTGACTTTGGAAAAGAGGGACATTTATACGGTGTCTGTAAAGAAAAGAAAAGAAAGAAAAAAAGATAAGGATAAACTGTGGTCATTTTCAAAAGTTATAAATAAACTGTGGTCATTTTCAAAATTTACAGTGTTTTAACTAAACCGACATTTACCTCTTTATCATGGTTTGTTTTCCTTTGTTTTTGAGGTTTCCTGTTTGTCTTTTAGGATTTATTTGGAAGCTCAAACCAGAACCCCGAAATATATATGGTTACTGTGTCCTCAGGTGTTCACTGCATTAATTGTGTCGTTCCCATCCGTATACACCATGTTTCCCAGGGTTCTATTGGGACGGATTTGGGGGACACCTCTAGGATTTCCATGATATTGGTGTGTAACAATTTTATCGTAGAAGGAGAGTGACTATCCAAGTACTGATATTAGTTTAGTGCATAGGTTTTCTTGTAGTTTACTGAAAGAAATCTTGAACACCTTTGTCAGGGGTAAAAATATCTGTCTTTAAGTTCTGTTTTGTGTCTTCGCTGTGTGCTTACGATCGTATACTTCTTTGTTACTTGACAAAGCATTTAGTCCATTTTCAGGTTGTCGAGAAAGGAGAGAGGTAGTCCCATGGGTTGAGTTTATGTTTCGCTTAACCGAATAAAGTCCTTTTTTTTTATTCGGAGTTTGCCTCTCCTTTATTTTAAAGGTCAACATGTGTGGTCTCGCTGAATGGAAGACATACCTCTGACACCCAGGGTTTCCAACTAAGGAACTAGGGCGACGGTTCACGACCCCGTCCGCAACGGTGAAACCCCTTAAAACTTCCTGTTTAGCAGTTCTCTGCACCAGGGCCGTCGACGACCTCGGACTGGGTTTTTAAGAGGTTGGTCCAGCCGACAGGACTTCGTCGTTCCGAGGACCGACTGAGAAGTGTTAAACAATTGTTCGGGTTCGAGTATGATAAACTACGTGCTCTCTGGTCATTTCATTTTCTACTCGACGACCCCGTTGCTTATCACTTGTCTGCTTTTCCATCTGTGGAGTACCTTGGTAGAACCGACTGAATCTGAAGTGCTAAGAAAATATGAATTTCACCGTCCTCATTTCGGCTTGTGAAGGACAAAGGCCAGTTGGAGGCCTTCCCCCACACAAAAGCGAGAAGGACGTCAGTAAGTGTCCACCCGGATGAGTCCTACAAAAGACACACAATTTCTTTCTATAAAATAGAATTACGAATAATGGACCCTCTGTTCCAAGGGTGTCTACCCGGTAATACACATTAAATTCGACTGTCCGTCGTAGAGAAATCACTAATTGAACGTTATTTCATATTTCAAAGAAGGGATAATGTTGAGATCACCAACTCGTCTCAAGTCATTACTATAGTTAATAGTTCGAACTTGCAAGAGAATCCTACTGTCCTGTCCCACAACTTGGAAGGTACCGTAGATCGTTTCGACATTTTCCGTTCGGGTTCAAAACATACAACGATAACATCAATATTATCGTATTTTCCCTTCCAGAGGTTTCCGTCCATTGGTTCCCCCGTTCCCTCTTTAGAAAATCTGTTATCATCTGAGTGTACAAATGTTAAGGAATACACAGTATATTTCAGATGGATCTGATATTAATTCATTAGACTACATTTGTATCGTTCTTCATACTAGATGTGGTCACCAGTCGTTGGAAAAAGACGTTTCTGTCTTTATCATTTTTACAATCCGAGATACCCGGTATACCAAAGAAACTGATGATCAGTTGAGACGACAAAATAGTCTTTTTGTCGGTGTCTATCATACATATGTACACAAGGTTATAATGAAATAAATGTTTTAGTCCGAGGAGACTAGATGTGGTGCTCATATTAAGAATATTAGGAAGTCGAATTAGATTCGAGTTTATGTCTGTGATCTGTTATCGAGACTAGTTCAAAACATTATCCTCACACGGAGACAAATACGTTAGGACGGTATAGATTCGGTAAGATAAAAAAGAATTTTAGATAAAATATGAGACTAGGGACTATAAATCCATAGAATAAAAATAACCTCATATCGACGAAAGGTTACAACGTATCAAAGATGATATGTCGTTTTAGATTCGGTAAGAATAAGAAATGTAATTGGGTCGGATGTCCGAATCAACAATCGGAACGTGAGGGAGGTAATTATGTTGGAACGTGTGTCCTTGTACGAAACGTCTTGACCTATTGTCGTGTGACTCTTTACCTCATAAAGAACGGCATAGTCATTTGTGTTCCTACAGTGTCAGTAGTACCTAACGTCGGGAGGTTTCACTCGACCAATTCGGAACTCCCTTGAGTCCTTCTTCTAATGGACGGTAGATCGTCGGTAGTCTAACGTCAGTGAGGGAAACCACTCGTGACTCTTTTAAGTCTACACTTCTGTCCCATGACGGGGGTCTATTGGTTCCACATATAGTTTCCTTCCTAATGTGACTCGGGTCTGAGAACAGTATGTAAATTTTTTTACGATTTAAGGAATTGGACCCTATAGAACAAAAGAAGTTAATTATTATTAGAAAACTGTAAGTCTAACGGACAGGAAACAACGTTTTAGAGATACATTGGACCGAGGAGGGAAGTGGGGGAGACTCGTCAAGAAAGTCTAGTGACTTTACGACAAAGGTCCGAACTTCAGGATTTTTAAGGGTGGTTTATTTTGTATTGAGAGTTGTAAATACTATACTTACAAGAAGTTCAGCTGGTATGAGTGATCTTGAATAAACTGTAAAATCAGGGAGACACACTCGTTGCATCCCACCTCTATACTGTGAGGGAAGGCACGAACCTTGTACTTGTCTCTATAAGGTCAGTTAAACCTTATTACTCCGTCGTTGAGACTCCTACGACCAGATACATGATTCCTACCTCTTTCTTCCTCTCTCGACTCTGGAATGTACTATGACAACTTGATGTGATACTCGTGACCTTATTTAAGACCAACAGACTTCCACTATTTGGGGAACGAATAAGTCTGAGGAATGAATAAGTTATGGACAACGTCGTAGGTTAATTTTATTTATTTATTTGTTTATTTACGACTCTTTTTTTTATCTTCCTCGTCCACCTAACAAATCTTAAAGACTTTTGAATCATCCTCCGTAAATATTAAAATAACGAAAGTCGTCTCATCTTCTTTCTATAAAAGCATAACCTTATATTAACGAAATGTTTCAACACAATCACTATTACAATTAGATAATAACTTTTTAATAACTCCCTTTATGTGACAAATTCCAAAGAATTGTCTTGATAGATAAAATGTATTTATTATAAAGTATGTCATGAAAATTTTTTATGGACAACGTAACAGACATAATTGTTGATTTATGAAGGTACGGACCCCGTACTGGGAGGTTTGGAAAAGGAAAGGATGTGAAAGGGTCAATTGGATCTGTTGAATAATATTTCAACTCTGTAATGAAATGGTTGTTTTCAGACATATCAGTTTCGATACTAAAAAGGTCAACAGTACACACCTACACTCTCAACATGGTATTTCTTCCGACTCGTGACTTCTTAACTACGAAAACTTGACACTACAAACTCTTCTGAGAACTCTCAGACGTTCTAGCTTCGTCAGTCAGGATTTCCCTTAGTTAGGAATTATCAGTAATCTTCCTGACTACGACTTTGACTTCGAGGTTATGAAACCGGTGGACTACACTTTTCGGTTGAGTCATCTTTTCTGGGACTACGACCCTTTCTAACTCCCGTCCTCCTCTTCCCCTGTTGTCTCCTTTTCTACCAACCTACCGTAGTGACTGAGTTACCTGTACTCAAACTCGTTCAAGGTCCTCTACCACTTCCTGTCCCCTCGGACCGTACTACGTTAGGTACCCCAGTGTTACTCAACCTGTGTTGACTCGTTCATTTGTTGTTCATGGTAATTTGGTCAATGAAGTCGACTTTGGGACCCTAAGTGAGTATTACAGAGTGAGTAAGTATGAGGGGTTTAAGTCAAGTAGTTTACTATTGAGAGTCAGAGATGACGATAGTGAAATCCACGATACCAACATACAGAGAGAGTTTAAGTATACAACTTTGGATCAGGGGTCACACTACCATAAACCTCCACCCCGGAAACCCTCTACTAATCTAACGTTCCTGACGTTGAGTATTTATCCTGAATACCGGAATATTTTCGGGTACATCCGAAGGGTGTACCGATTCACCATTTTTTTTAGGTGGACAGTTACGTCCTTTATGTCCCTCTACGTTCGAACTACGACCCAGTCCTTCTAGGGGACCTCCACCTTTACCGTTGGGTCAGTCCACAAGAACGGACTTCTTAGGATACCTGTCTCCTCGGACCTCCCGATGTCAGGTATCCCAGTGTTTCTCAGTCTATACTGAGACACTCACATGTACGTACGCACGTGTGTTCTCTGGGGTCCCTCGAGGGATCGGGAAGATGGTAGACTCCTGTATCTTGCTGTCGGTAGAGATTTGGTCTTTCGTCTGGTGGTCGTCCGTGGGTTAGACGGTCACGGAACTAGAACCTGAAGGGTCTTAGGTCTGGACACTTTTATTTTAAGATAACAAATATTCGGTGAACCCGATACTATTAGACAATTTCGTCGGTCTTGACTGCTTCTGTAATTCGTTCTGGTGGCAGAAAAGTGTGTTCTATAAGGAATGACCCAGGAAGGGGTGGAGAGACGATGTGAGGTAAAAAATGGTCTGACTAGAAAGTTTTTATAGTCTAGTACAGTAAGGTAGTTACTGTAAGGTAAGAAGAAAAGAAGGTATCGGATTTTCAGAATATACTAGAACACAGACGGATGACGTAGTCGAATCTATTTAACCTTGATGTATGAGGAATAGACGTATCAAGTTTCACACAGGTGTTCTCTGTAAAGAATGTTTTGAACTTTCCGGTTTCACTTCGACGTCGGTCTCACGAAAATGGGAAACGTCCGACCACGTCCCCAGGGTCCATGACACCGTTGAATACGTGGAACAGTGGTATTAGACCGAGGGACACGGTCACACTCTACCAGCAACCACACCCAGTCGATAAGGTGGAGGGTCACCTAGAAGATGTAGGGGACTCAGTCGATTCACAAATAGGGACACAGTTTCTCGGTCGAGAAAGGTCTTCTCTGGGTGTGGTAGTTTCGACCTCCTGACTTCTACTCTTTGATTGTGTCCAAGATCAGACAGGAGTATCCAAGGTTGAGTATAAGGATCTAAAGTCAAACCGGAGTGAGAAGGGACATGGCGATACAAGGGTTAAGGGATGAGACGACTTTAGTTTGAGGATGGACTCTCCGTTACAAAAATATCTCTGAAATATCACTATAATTAAGTATGAGGTATAACGTTTTCGAGTTTGTGTGCGTGTGTTAAAGGATCACTAATTCAGAGACATTGTCTTGGACTACCTATGTCTGAAGAGACTTAACCAAGACTTAATTAAAATTAACCAACATACTAGATCTATCTATATCGTCGTAATTATTCGACGGAGTTCACCATTCTGCATCGTCGTCATCGTCGTCGTTCACCATTTCTCCAGTGACTATCAAAAACCCTCCATCACGGTTTTATCATGAATTTAACAGTGGTTATCTGTAAAGAAAAAATTTTTTACATTAGTAACCTCATAAAAGAACCCAAGGTTTAAGTGACGTCTACCACTGAGACCAGTACTTTAATTTTCTACGAACGAGGAACCTTCTTTTCGATACTGTTTGGACTTTTCATATAATTTTTCGTCTCTGTAATGAAACGGTTGTTTCCAGGTATATCAGTTTCGATACCAAAAAGGTCATTAGTACGTACCTACACTCTCAACCTGACATTTCTTCCGACTTATGGTTTCTTAACTACGAAAAGTTGACACCACTCCCTCTTCTGAGAACTCTGAGGGAACCTGAGGTCCCTCTAGTTTGGTCAGTTAGGATTTCCTTTTGTTAGGATCTCCTTTAGTCAGGACCTATAAGTAACCTTCCTGACTACGACTTCGACTTCGAGGTTATGAAACTGGCGCACTACGCTTCTTGGTTGAGTAATCTTTTTTTAGGACTACGACCCTTTCTAACTTCCGTCCTCCTCTTCCCCTACTGTTTCCTGTTCTGCCAACCTATCGTAGTGACTGAGTTACCTGTACTCAAACTCGTTCGAGACCCTCAACCACTCCCTGGCCCTCCGGACCGGACGACGTCAGGGACCCCAGCGTCTCAACCTGTACTGACTCACTGACTTGTTGTTGTTGTTTATTAACGAAATATTATAACTCGATTAAAGACGACACGTCGATTCGCTTAGTCGACGTACATACAACACACATATATGTATATAGGAGAGGAAGAACTCGGAGGGAGGTAGGACCACAAATTCCTTAGTTCCGAAACTTCTAGTAAAACCACTTTTTCCTCTTAGACAACTAACGATCGAATATTCACGGGACCTCTTACACCTCTGACTTTTATTACTCAAGTCCCGAAATTTAAGGGTTGATTTCATGACATGATTCCTATATTTTAACTCACTTTGGGAATAGAGGATATTGACGTCTCAGTTAAAGACGTTTTTAGTTTTGTTTCTAAATTAAGAATCTCACCGATCCACTACTATGTTTAAATTGAAAGTTAGAGAATACGATTTCAATCCTGGGATTTTCTTTACACGAGGATTTTGGACCCTATCTCCGTATACTCGTCTAAAACTACTTCGATCTTTTGAACTTGGGTTTTAGTCTACACAGAAGAGACGGTTATCTCGGTCGTGAACGAGACAGACTCCTTTAATAAGGAGAAACAGATTTCACGAGTATTATCGGAGAGGGTTTTGGGAACACTCTCTGAGAATCGGAGCAGTCTATAAAACTACCTCTCAATCCTCCAATATCCTAAACTTCTCTCCTCCTCGTAACAGTTTGAGTTACTTACGACCCTACACACCTCACTGTTAATAGTAATGTTTACCTATACGGTAATTATTACTATTCTTCAATTCTGAAGTATATTCTGTCGGAGACGAAAAAGACAATTTTATCTACGATTTTGTCTCCCTAACCTTCAAACTCTTCTTCTCGGTTCAAGACCTCATCGTCGGTTCTTCTTAGTCTTAGTGTTTTCCGGACGTGATTCTAACCGTTTATAATTCTCGTATTACCTCTAGTAGTCCTTCGAACTTATAAATACTTGTTGACATGTCTATTAGGACACAGTCGTCGACTTTACCACTTCTCTTCCATTTACCAAGTTAAGCAGGCATTAGGTTCGAAATGACTCGCCCATTTCACACCCTTTGAACTCCGTTACCTCAACTACCCGATGACTGTCGCTACAGATTTGTTTCCCTACTACCTAACATTCGGTCTCTCCTTTTTCTTCACCTTGGTTCTTCCCGTATTATCTCGTTTGTTCATTCTTTTCACTTTCCGTACTGCTAAATAATTAAACGAGTAAGCTTTTGATAAAGAAAAAAGAAAAATTGTCGAAATAATTCTCATATTACATATTTGGTATTTAAAATAGGTAACATTCATATTTTAAATTAATACAAATTATTTAAATGTCTCAACACGTTGACAGTACTGTAAGATTTAAATCTTACAAATACAATGAGGGTTTTAGCATAGGCAAACGTCTATAAGAAATTAAAATGAAGACGACGACGACGACGACGATTCAGCGAAGTCAGCACAGGCTGAGACACGCTGGGGCACCTGCCGTCGGGTGGTCCGAGGGGGCAGGGACCCTAAGAGGCCCGTTCTTGTGACCTCACCCCACGGTAAAGGTTAAAATGGAGATCGTGATTTATTTGTAATTAGTTAAAAGACAGAGATATCTAAACGGAGAAGATCTGTAAAATATACTTACCTTAATATGTTATTATACAACAGAAAACATAGACCGAATAAGATGAATCGTTTTTTAAGGACTCCAAGTAGGTACGGTAGTCATAAAGTAAGGAAAATAACGACTTATCATAATGTAACACACTGACACGGGGAAAATAAATAGATACCGAGTCCTAGGATAAAAACCAATAACATTTATTATGACAATACTTTTAAGTGTGGATTCAGAAACACATTTGTATACAAAAGTAAAGAGAACATATCTACGGAACCTATGGGTTCTTGGATTATTAAAATGAGGACCGACCCTTAGAGACGTTCTCTACACGTGTGTTTCTGAATGTGTATTTAAATACAAATGTAAACGTTCTTTAACAGTTTAACAAAAAGTTTCACTGACGGGACAAATATAAGACTTATCGTTATATACTCTTAAGATTAAGTAGGTGTAAGAGTGGTTGTGATTAATAATGGGCGATATCACCTATATCTCAGCATAGTAGTTACTTCACTTCACTTTTAGTGAGTCTGTACAGGTTGAAAAACACTGGAGTACCTGATATGTCAGGTACCTTAAGAGGTCCGGTCTTATGACCTCACCTATCGGAAAAGGAAGAGGTCCCCTAAAGAGTTAGGTCCCTGACTTGTGTCCAGAGGGTGTAACGTCTACCTAAGAAATGGACGACTCAGTGCTCCCTTCGGACTGTAGAGGTTTGTCGGCTCCCATAGTAGTTATGACACTAAATATTCTTTATATATAGATTAGTAAACCAGAACACGTGTCAAGGACCGAGTTTTGAAAGGTTTAGGAACCTTAAAGGATCCACGACTCTCAGTATTTTCACAGAAAACAATACACTCACTCCACTGAAACCTTTCGTGGATTTCTACCTCCGACCAACGGTTCTCTTAATTGGGACACTGAAGAACAAATCAACGACTCAGTACAGGGTGAGAAAGCACTGGGGAACCTAACATCGGGAGGTCCGAGGAGACAGGTACCCTAAAGAGTCCGTTCTTATGACCTCACTCAACGATAAAGGAAGAGATCCTCTAGAAAGTCTGGGTCCCTAGTTTGGGTACAGAGGACGAACCGTCTACCTAAGAAATGGTGACTCAGTCCCAACCTTGAAAGTTAGGGTGGAGAAGTAAAGAAGACTCTCCTCTCTTCGAACTCCAACTCAATTAGTGGTGACCGGTTACTAAATCAGTTGGTTCTGATTTACTTTGGAGGTATTTAGGGAGGTTTTCTGTCGAGAAACCGGAGAAAACCTCTCAAACGTGTAACAACAAAAACAACACGATTGAACACAGACTGAGAAACGCTGGGGTACCTGACGTTGTGTGGTTCGAAGGGAGAGTACAACCCCTTGGTCTTTCGCAGGCGTTCGGAGGTGTGGGATCCTCCTACCTGCGAAGAAAGAAGTACTGAACGAGATACGTAGAGAAGTAGACCGACCACCGAACATAAGAAATAATAACAAAATATTGTTTAACTACCAAGACGAAGTAACTGATACGATTTCGGAATCTGACACGTCTAGTGTTGTTTGACACCTTTTAAGGATTTCTCTACCCTTATGGTCTGGGGGAATGAACGGAGGACTCTTTGGACATACGTCCAGTTCTTCGTTGTCAATCTTGTCCTGCACCTTGTTGTCTGACCAAGGTTTAACTCTTTCCTCATGTGTTCCAACTTATAACAGGTGGGGTAAATACTTCTCATGTAGTACACTTTACGACCCGACCTATTTCGAGTTCGACCTTAGTTCTAACGACTCTTTTTACGGTTATTGGAGTCTATACGTCTGCTACGGTGGGAGTTTCGTCTTTCGTTTCTCCTTGATTTTCTCGGAGAACTACTTCCACTTTCTCACTTTTTGGACAGAATTTTGAGTTAAGTTTTTCGTTTCTAGTACCGTAGGTTAGAGTAGTGAAGTACCGATTATCTACCCCTTTGTCACTGTCTGACATAAAAGAACCCGAGGTTTTAGTGCTGTCTACCACTGACGTCAGCACTCTAATTTTCTACGAGTGAAAAACCTTCCTTTCGAGACTGTTTGGACCTGTCACATAATTTTTCGTATCTGTAGTGAAGACTGTTTCCAGGTAGATCAGTTTCGATACCAAAAAGGTCATCAGTACATACCTACACTCTCAACCTGGTATTTCTTCCGACTCACGACTTCTTAACTACGAAAACCTCAGACCACAACCTCTTTTGAGACCTCTCAGGGAACCTGACGTTTGTCTAGTTTAATCAGTTAGGACGACGACGATTCAATGAATTCAGCACAGACTGAGACACGTTGGGGTATCTGCCGTCGGGTGGTCCGAGGGGGTAGGGACCCTAAGAGGTCCGATCTTGTGACCTCACCCAACGGTAAAGGAAGAGGTTACGTACTTTCACTTTTCACTTTCACTTCAGCGAGTCAGCACAGGCTGAAGCGATGGGGTACCTGACGTCGGATGGTCCGAAGAGGTAGGTACCCTAAAAGGTCCGTTCTCATGACCTCACCCAACGACAACGGAAGGGGTAATCAGTCAGGATTTCCTTTAGTTAGGACTTATAAGTAACCTTCCTGACTACGACTTAGAGGTTATGAACCCGGTGGACTACACTTCTCGGCTGAGAAATCTTTTCTGGGACTACGACCCTTTCTAACTTCCGTCCTCTTCTTCCTCTACTGTTTCCTGCTCTACCAACCTACCGTAGTGACTAAGTTTCCTGCGCTCAAACTCGTTCGAGACCCTCTACCGCCCCCTGTCCCTTCGGACCACACGACGTCAGGTACCCCAGTGTTCACTGACTCACTGACTTGTCATTGTTGTTGTTTATCTATTAGATCACTTATTTACTCAAAAAGACTCAAGACACTCGGTAAGATTGTTTATTAGTTCGGGTTCTTACCTCAGACTGTAGGTCAACCAGTCTTCATGTCCATTGTTGAACCCGGTTGTCGACCATAGACTTCACCTCCAACCAGAACATTCTGACTCGGGAACTTGACACCTTAGACCAAAATAGAGATTCGTATGTCTTAAATTAAGTTACGAGTCTGTGGGACGACCTCGGGTTCTTGACGAATAACCATATCCCTTTGAAGGTACGTGTATAGAACCTTAACCCAGGTTTTTTGGAAACGATTATAGAGTAAAATTAAACGAGAAGGGATGCTTAATACTCATAAAGAAAGTACACTAATAATTAATAAACCTGTAGAAGAAACAATTGTACAGATAAGTTTATAAAGTGGGTAAATTTAACTCAATGTAGAGTAATATCGATATCAATGCAGAGAATATATAGGATCTAAAGACTAAACCTTTATAAAAACGGTCAGACACCGAATAGAACAGTAAAAAAATTATTACAGAAAACTTCACGTGTTTAAAAATTCAGTTTGTAGTTAAAAAAGAATTACCTAATGTATAAACCACAACATCGATTCTGTAGAAAAATAAAAAAAGAACCGGTACGTCGAACGGCCTAGAGTCAAGGAACTAGTCCCTAACTGGGAGTCGTACTGTCACTTCCGGGTCTTAGGATTGGTTATCTTGAGCCCCCCGAGGGTTCTTCAGAAATAGACTTGATTCCAGAGTTGATAAAGGAGGAAACAAAAGAAAATTTTGAAATCTCAAGATCGAGAATGTCAATCCAAATACTATGTCACTAAATTAAAAACACATATTAAATTATATTTCTAGATTTAAGTGGAACAACGGATTCCTGTAGGTCCACAGGGTCTTGGTCAAAACTTATACGATTGAAAGGAGTAACTTAACTCATAGTAACAGTTTTCAGTTAACTGGTTTTTAACTAATGACATCAAATTTACAAATATTCAAAATATTTGTCCTTTACTTTCAGGAGATGAAAAAAGAAAAGTTCTTATAAAACCGATATAACTTAGGGAAAATAAAGGTGTATTTAAAATCCAAGTCGAGTAACTAAAGATATTTTATCGGACACTATAAAACTATCTCTAATATGACTTCGATATTTAGTTAAACCCCCTAATTTTGATAAGGTTTTAATATCTTTTTACCGATGTTTTATCTAGGACCTCAGTCTACTAGACTTAAGTGTAAATGAAGGTAAAAGGTGTCTTAGTCCCGAAGGGACCACCGAGTCTGTCATTTCTCAGACGGATGTTACATCCGCTGGGTCTGACCTAAGGACCCAGTCCTTCTAGGGGACTTCTTTCCTTACCGACGGGTGAGGTCATAACAACGGACCTCTTAAAGTACCTGTTTTCTCGGACCACCCGATGTCAGGTACCCTAGTGTTTCTCAGTCTACGTCGATTACGAAAGTGAAGAGTGAAGGGTGTCGTTTTAGAACCCGTTCTAACTTCGAATAGTCAAAGGAGTAGAAATTTTACTCCTATAATTGTTATGGACGAAGACGAAGGGACCACTGAGTCTGTCATTTCTTAGACGGACATTACGTCCTCTGGACCCAAACTGAGGACCTAGTCCTTCTAGGGAATTGTTTCCTTTATCGTAGGGTGAGGTCATAAGAACGGACCTTTAAAGGTACCTGTCTTCTCGGACCGTCCGATATCACGTGCCCCAATGTTTCTTAGTCTGTGTTGACTCACTGATTGAAGAGAAGACGAATAAGTCTTAGTTTTCAATGTAGAGGATAATACGGATATCGGGCCACGAAGTACAATCGGTAATAATCGTATAACCGTAAATAATCATGGTCCTCGACGCATCCGTTGATTTCTATTTTTTTCACTGTCCAACTTCATCAGAAATACTTTTCTTCTTTACCCTAACGGGGTCTATGGGACACAAGGAACGAAAATCACCCACCTCCTATTCTTGCATTGTCCTTTCTACTTCGGATCATCCTTCTGTACACTTTCCCTTTTTACTGACTGAGGGGGTCGATGGATATTCTTCCCTTTTTGAAGAGTACTAAAATGTAAGTAAGTTGGTTGTGTGTTAGAGGGATGAGTGATAAGAGTTTCTTTTTATCCAGTTCCTCCAATAAGAAAATAGAGGGAGAGGACAACTCTAAACAAAAGAGAAGTTCTAAATACTGGTAAGAATAAACTAAAGTGTCTCATTATTACACAGGTATCTACCTACACACACACAATCCCCTCCCCCACAATAAACTGAGTTCGGGTACCTCTTCGGGTCACAAAAGTGGTGAGATTCTTTCAGGGACCCGAAGGGTCACCGAGTCACCAGTTCTTAGACGTCCAAACTAGAGTCCCAACTCTTCTAAGGGGACCTTTTCCTTTACCGTTGGGTGATATCATAAAAATCGACCCTCTAGAGTGTCTGACCCCTCAGACCACCCGGTGTCAGGTACCGCCCCAACGTCTTCTCAACCTGTACTGAATCTGTGATTGTTGTTGTTTCTTAGGATTAGTATTATTCCCTGAACCTAGGTTACTCTGTTTTAGATGTACTAAAAGACCACGATCTCCTCCGATGGGACGTGGGACTGGGTGAAACAGGATAACCAAAAGTCAAAGGTCTCTCGGACTAAAAGTCCGGACATTAGGTGTGACAGGGTTGTAAAGGTCAAAGGAGGTCGAGACTCAGTCTGTCGTCCTACCTCGAACGATACGAGACTGGGTCCGAGGGGTCGTCTCGCCTAGGTACACGCCTTTGTTACGAACTGCACAGGGTGGCCGACTCCAACAAGGTTGAGACATCCCTGTGACTTTCTTACATAGTCGTCTGAATGGGTCCATAGATTTTGTGTAAAAGTTTTACAGTTCACTGGGAACTACTGGTCTGACGACTAATTGACGTCGCAGGGTCCCCAGGAACCTCCCCTCTTCGACTTCGGTTCAAAAGTCACACATTAGTGGAGAGTGACTCAGTCTTTCGAGTGACGGTTCGACCTCGTCGTCATCTTGCACCAGCCTTACTAACATCAAAGGGTCGGTGGCAGGAGTCGGTTCTAAGACGAAGTTTAAGAGATAAGAGTCTCCTCGTCGGACCCTTAAACCTTCAAGAAGTATCTTCAAGGACCTGCTCGAGGTGGGAGGAGTAAAGATGGTGGAGTTGGGAGTACGGTCGATACTCTGTGACCTCAACGTAGTCGACTGAAGGTAGAAACAGTCACGAGGGGGGAGAGTGTAGTCGGACGTGAGCCATCGTCGTCGTAGAAAAGGATCCGAAACAGAGAGTGGACCCTTGGATGTCATTATGAACAATGACTACATCTCAACTATAATTCGGTTGTTGGTACTAGGAGTTACTAGACGGTGGGTTAGTGTTAGTCAAATGTACCTCTTTATAAGTTCCAAGTTCACTGTGGCATCCGAAAAGAACTTGGCCTTGTGAACGAATGTGATACTCATCTAGGTTCCTGGAATGGTTTTATCTGATTCCCTGTAAAACCCGAAGAAAAAGGACCCGTGAAGGTCCTTTACTCGTAAAGGGTATCAACGTGTCCGATATCTTAAGTTGTGTCTTAACACAACTTCCTTCACTTGACACTTCGTTCCCTTAACACAATATCTTAACACTTAGTGTTCCCTCTTTCGAGTTTCTTTCTCTGGTCGGTTTCTCTTAGATTGGGAAGACAAGGACGGTAATTCACACGGTGAGGAGTCGAGGTTGAACCTCCAGGTCTTATTAGTGATTGGTGCACCGACAAAGAAACAGTAGACTGTTTACTAACAGAAGCGTTATTAAAGGTTTCACTATATGTTTTAACATGTTTACTTTATTTAAATCGTCTATAAGACATTTTTTTACTTTATAATTTTTACACTTACCTGCGACCATCGAGGATTGAGTATTTAGAACCAGTCGAAGGAGGGGTCGAGTGGACAAATATATGAAATACGACACCGAGTCCACCATTTCTTAGACGGACATTACGTCCTCTGGAGTCAAAGTAACGATCCAATCCTTTTAAGGGATGTTTTCCCTTACCTTTAGTTAAGACCATGAGAGCGGACCTCTTAAGGTATTTGTCTCTTCGGACCGTCCGATGTCGGGTACCTCAGGTTTCTCAGCCTATACTGACTCACTGATTGTGAAAGTGAAAGAAGTTCATATGTAAAAATTACATTTTTTTTTTAGTGACTATAGGACTGAAGAAATACACCAATAAGACGTGTGTGTACAGGGACAACAAAGACACCGGTTTGACGTAGAATGTTCCAAAATTCCTGTAGTCAGTCTAACCTGATTCCAGACGAGATAACCGGAGTAAAGTTGAGATAGTGGAAAAATTTTTACGAGAAAGGTTTATGTCAGTGTGAGACTCTATAACCCCGAAGTCAAGTCAAGTCAGCGAGTCAGCACAGGTTGAGAAACACTGGGGTACTTAACGTCGTGCGGTCCGGAGGGACAGGTAGTGGTAGAGGGTCTCAAGTGGGTTTGAGTACAGGTAACTCAGTAACTACGGTAGGTCGGTGGAGTAGGAGACAGCAGGGGAAGAGGAGGACGGGGGTTAGGGAGGGTCGTAGTCTCAGAAAAGGTTACTCAGTTGAGAAGCGCACTCCACCGGTTTCATGACCTCAAAGTCGAAGTCGTAGTAAGGAAGGTTTCTTATGGGTCCCCAAGAAACCCCCAATCCTGAAGTTATTTACTTAATACTCCACTATACTAAGGTAGGTATCATTATCATATACCATTAATAGACAAATACGTCTATGGTTACGTAAACATTTATTTAAATAGAGGACGTAAATCGTATCGTGTCGTATATCGAACCATACATACATGCCCACATGCCCACTTACACATTCGCGGGTTGTGGTAACACCAGTGATTCCTTTCAAATAACTAAACGGTTCAAAATCCACCTTCCTTTCACAATCAATTACAATCAACGAGTCAACACGGGCTGAGAAACGCTGGGGTACCTGACGTCGGGAGGTCCGGGGAGACAGGTACTCTAAAAGGTCCGTTCCTATGACCTCACTCAACGGTAAAGGAAGAGGTCCCTTAGAAGGGTTGGGTCCCTAACTTGGGCCCAGAGGACGGGACGTCCGTCTAAGAAATGGTTGACTCGATGTTCCCTTCGGGGGGAGGTAATTTATAATTAATTTCTATAAACTTACAACGAGGTTTTGGGAAATCCTACCGTAGAAACAGAGGTTTTAGTTTCTAGGGACTTCAATACCGACGACGACGACGACGACGACGACGATTTAGCGAAGTCAGCACAGGCTGAGACACGCTGGGGTATCTGCCGTCGGGTGGTCCGAGGGGGCAGGGACCCTAAGAGGTCCGTTCTTGTGACCTCACCCAACGGTAAAGGAAGAGGTTATGTAATTTCACTTTTCACTTTCATTTCAGCGGTCAGCCGGGCTGAGAATCGCTGGGGTACCTGACGGCGGATGGTCCGAGGAAGCAGGTACCCTAAAAGGTCCGTTCTCACGACCTCACCCAACGGTAACGGAAGAGGCCTTCAATACCGATTACCCTAATTTTGACGGTGAAAAGACGGTACGGTATAGGATAAGTGAAGTACGAGTAAATGTACACCTAATGTCATGGTCTCGACAAATTTCTCAATTGTCAATTACCCTTGTCCGTCCTCGAACCCTCATGTCCCATTCTGGTTTACTTTATAAATCACTCTCACCTCTTCTCACTAATGATTTACCTAGCCGACAGGACTACAGTTCCTCTGGTTTACTCTACTTCCTTTAATCTCGTCTTGTATCTTTGTAGACCTATCGTTTACTTTTAAAGTCAGAAAAGGGGTCTATAAACCAGCTGTGTTTTGGAGTGAGGTGTCGTAGCCTGTCAGAAGTCTTCTCATCGACTTACGAAACGGAGAGAGGACCCAAGGAGAACACACAACTCTGTGTCCGTCCGGAGGTTGAGACTTGAGGGTCCTTTGTGTCCCACCCTCTTCGTCACTAAAAGATTGCGGTTTACTAGTGTCGACGGTTACGTCGTTCTGACACACACACAGGATGCCGTAAAGGTCCTACACCTGTTATCGGAATCTTCGTCGTCATTTTCTACACGCTACTCTGTGTGGACGGACAGACACTGACGTTTGGAGACTTGTCCGTAGTGGTTCACACTCCCTCCTGGGCACTGTCTCCCACTTGAGGTGCTTCGTCGGATAGGAAGCCCCTATCTCTTTGAACTATTTTTCTCACACAGTGCAAGGTCCCTTTACTTTGTCGAAGGACCTGAGTGACATCTCTTCTTCGAACACTTTCTTCAAGACACCCGGGTCATCCTTTCCTTGTCCTACAAAGTGTCTATACCGAAAGTAGAGCAGGAGGAAACTTTCGTTTTGAAAAATACACCACAGAGACTCCCACCCACCAAACCCTTAAGAAAATTCACTGAACTGATAACTTACGCCCTTTCTTGTTCTTCTCTACTTCACATTGATGAGACACCATCGTCGTAATTTGTAGGTGTATCCTAACACGATGGAGTAGAGTCATAGAAAGGGTTTTATATTATGACAAACCATTCAGCATACCTTTCCTATTCATATCCCTTCACACTCTCATGTACGTCCCAGTGACTTGGTCCTACTTCCCCCAGGGACACCTTACATTATCGAGCCGTTCTTAGACCTAGTGTTGTTACAATCGACTGGGAATACTTCGGTCTGTGTCAAGATGTATTCACTGTATATAATAGTGTTAAACAATTACTTATGAAATTGTTAGGGAACTCCATTCCTGACATTAAATAAGGATGTGATACCACTCAGTCACCTATTTCCAGTAAGAGCTTTCTCTAGTCACCAAAACATCTCCGAGTCACCACTGACTCATCAGGTCACACCGATTTTCCGACCTCTTAATTCGTCTACGGTTCTATACTTTCCAGGGTATTTAGGAAAATTCTTCAAAACTGAAATAAACGTCTCATTGTACTTTGTTTTAAACAAAACTCTCTGGGTCCTCCCGATCTGAATTACTCTGGTTGGGACCGTTCAACCAGGAACAGAGTTTGACTCCGTACACTCTCCTTTAAATCCTTACCTAAAAAAGTATAAACCGACTTCAAGTAAATAAAAGGTATTTCGTTTTACTCACTTACGGGAATAAGATCCACCACTTCAACTTACTCAAAATTAGAGTAGAGAGATTTTACTCTAGATGGTCTACGAGTTGTTCCGGTCCTCCGGTCTCCACCTTAGTGACCGTGGTCTTTTGGTCCTGAGACAGAGTCTTTACCTCAAGGGGGGTTTTGAACTCCAACGGTTGGTGACGAAAGGACCTTTACGGACTCAGACCGGTAATCTTCCGTTAGTCACAGGAACGACGGTGACTATGTATGTACCCCACAAACAGAAGTACTATTAAGAGTAGGGACTACACTCTAGTTTCCATGGTTGTTAACATCTTTTAATATCTTCCTTTATCTCGTGTAATCGTCGTAAACCTTTCGGTAACGTTATCCGTCCTTTTTAAGAAGTCATGAACAATAGTTCATTCTAATTTTCGGTCCTATTTTAAATGATTTAATCGTAATAGTTCCCTTCACCACAAGGTAGGAAAAACATCAAAAATTAACGTGAAACTTTGTTTGATGTTGAGTTTTATAGACTAACATCAGATCCTTTTATTAATGGGGTCATCATCTTTGACATACACACACACACACACACACACACACACACACACACACACACATCTCTCTCTCTCTGTCTCTTTCTCTCTGTCTGTCTCTCTCTCGAAATAAGGGGTCATCGTGTTTTCGATCGAACATAAGTTTCGTCTACTCTTACTTGTTCTTCACTACGAAGATACGTAGGTGAGTCGAAGGACGGAAGTCGCATAATAAGGTGTCTGTTTTCCACCTTTTACCTCTGTGGAATTAGAAAGAGTTGGGAGTCCTCGAAGCAAAGATATGTGACTGAAAACTTATGGTTACCGATGTAGACCAAAGACTTGTTTCCTTCGACTCGAAGGAATCGAAGGGCAATCTTGTCCGTGTCAGTAGACAGGAATTAACTGTGTGGGTCGAGTTTACAACGACGTGACCGACCGGAAGACGGTAACGAGAGAACTGTCGTTTTAGTGATAGTAGACCGAGTCAACCTAGTTTCTTCCTGTGCGTAAACTACATCCCGACAAGGAATGTCGGAGTGTGAAGCAATAATAATGGAGAAACCGTTGTACCATCTCTCTACTTTTTATCCGTAGGAAACTATACGTGGTCTTTGTCGAGGGTCTGGATGTCCGACTTGAACTGACAGACGGACCGTCCGAGAACCCTTGGCGACGAGGACGTCAAGGAGACGAGACAACCGCCAACGAAGTCTACAACCCGAACTTCTTTGGAACTTCGCGTTCGGTTTTTGTTGTTCTCTCTCTAACAACTATACTCTTTACTCCTACAAGGTTTACTCCTCCGTCAAATAGACAGTTAGGGTCATACGGTTTGTCATCCCGAACAAAATCAGACAGGGTCAGTGACGGGGATTAGTTTCTGGAGACAAAGTCTTTACAACCGATGGGGTCAAACAAGTGTGTATGACAATGAGAAGTTCGAACGTTCAACACTTCAGTAAAATGTGAACCCCTTCGACTCCCGTCTTTCCTACTGACGATACCCATTCCAGTTCGACAAATCCGGGATGAAATTAGACCTATGGTGAGCTGTCTCGTAAAGGGTTGGAAGAGTAAAAACCAATGTGAATGTTTAGAGTTTTAAATGATATCAGTCACCTCATACCTTTTACCTTTATTTGGATTACTTTTATTTATACTCTTTCTCAAACCTTCACCATCCTTAACACTTATTCTCTTATGTGTCTGATATCTTATACCTTGTCTTGTTTCACTGTTCTACTATTTCTTTCTTATACCACGAACAATACTAGCTTAAAATAGGGAGTTTTTCTATTACAACTTCAGAATTGGTGGGTATGGACACTTTCCCTGGAATGAACCTTTATCCCCAAAACGTCTACGTTAGTTCAATATTACACCAGTAATCCCACCCGAGATTAGACTAACTACAAAAATGTTCTTCTCCTTTTACAGTACACTTCTCTGTCTGTGTGTCCCTTTTACGGTTTACTACTATCTCCGTCTCTTGTAGTTCTTAACTGTCAATGGTGGTCGAAGGGACCACCGAGTCGACCATTTCTTAGACGGACATTACGTCCTCTGGACCCAAGCTAGGGACCCAGC
The DNA here is from genome assembly GCA_006410555.1 of Capra ibex. Taxonomy (NCBI): domain Eukaryota; kingdom Metazoa; phylum Chordata; class Mammalia; order Artiodactyla; family Bovidae; genus Capra; species Capra ibex. The sequence goes on from SJYO01054018.1 coordinate 1,547,003, forward strand.
CCTTCTAGGAGACCTCTTCCTTTACCGTTGGGTGAGGTCGTAAGAACAGACCTTTTAGAGTACCCACTTCGGACCATCCGATGTCAGGTTCCCCAACGTTTCTCAGTCTGTACTGACTCGTTGAAGTGGTCGAAGGGACCACCGAGTCTACTATTTCTTAGACGGACATTACGTCCTCTGGACCTAAACTAGGGACCCAACCCTACTATGGGACTTCTTCCCTTATCGATGGGTGAGGTCATAAGAACGGACCTCTTAGGGTACCTGTCTCCCCGGACCGTCCGATATCAGGTACCCCAACGTTTCCCGACCTGTGGTGACTCGTCAATAGTGAAAGTGACTATCGGTCCTTCTCCGTTCTTTCATAAAAAGGGACGTCCAAAATCTCCTTAACACGGGACAGTTCTGAACCTAAAACCTGACATTCGGAAGTCTTGATATTTTCTTACTTGAAGATAACGAAACTCGGTGGGACCAAAACCAAGAAACGATTTCTCCGGGTCCCTCTGATTTTGTCCCGTGTGCTCCTCTTTGGACGGGGACTACAGTAAGTTGAGGTGGGACTACACTTCACCTTAATTCGTCGATGTCGTAGTAGAGCTTTCGGATTGCACCCGTCATAGAAGAAATGAGAAACCTTTCACTTTTGTCAGAAACGAATACGAGACGAAAGGTCGTGGAGAGATGAAGAAGTGTCACCCTGTCTCGAGAGACTTCGGTTAATCTACTAAAGTAAACGGTCAACACAACCATTGGGTCCTAAGTTAGAAGATCAAGATCTCTGAACTTGAGTAACTTCCGCCGGTCTACTTAGAGTTGGGTAGAAATCTGTCAACACGGTGGAACTGCTACAAGATAGAAGAAGTTGGACTTCAAGTCAGATTAGTTATCCGCCTTGTGAAAGTGAAAAGTGAAAGTACGTGACCTCTTCCTTTACCGTTGGGTGAGGTCATAAGAACGGACCTCTTAGGGTCCCTGTCTCCTCGGCTCACCCGACGGTAGATACCCCAACGTGTCAGTCTGTGCTGACTTCCCTGAATCGTCATCGTCGTCGTCTTTGACTCATCTAGACCTCTTCAAGCTAAATGGGTACAATTGGTATTGCCTGAACATAGTCTAAAAACAAAAACAAAACGGATTTTGAATTGAAACGGAGAGACCCCCCGACGTAACGTAACACAGATAATGACGACCATTATGTCCCGTAATAGGTCAGAGAGGGGGTTCTCAGTTTCATTTTTCCTGAGTGTAGAACGGTCAGAAGACAGACCCTGAAATGTATCCAGTCTTCACTTTGTTTGGATAGGTTTCTCCTTCCCTACAAACCTAAAAAAAATTCCGTTGAAACATAAATCCGAAACAATTGTCGATGTAGCACAACCGAAACAAGACGATTGCGTACTAATGATATGGAGAAAGGACGAAGACTAAAAAGAGGGTGTATTCACGTAGAAACAGTGTATTCTTACTAAAAATATTCATCTTGACGACTCAGTTTCTAAGACTACTGAGGACTCTAAAGACTCTTTTACAGGTTTAACAAGACTATTGTTTCATATGGTTCAATGTAAGGGTCTACACCTTTTATAAAATAGAACAGTTGAAGTGTTATGTAAAAATGAGAATCTTTTAATTTTTGATATATAAAATACCATATGAAACAACGACAATAACAAGTCAAGGATTCAACGCAGATTGTGAAACACTGAGGTATCTGACGTCGTTCGGTCCGAAGGGACAGGAAGTGGTAGAGGGTCTCAAAGAGTTTAAGTGTAGGTGACTCAGTCACTATGGTAGGTTGATAGAATAGGAGACGACGGGAGAAGAGGAAAAAGGAAGTTAGAAAGGGTCGTAGTCCCAGAAAAGGTCACTCAACCAAGAAGGGGAGTCCACTGGTTTCATAACCTTGAAGTCGAAGTCGTAGTCAGGAAGGTTACGTATACGTCCCACCTAAAGGAAATCCTAACTGACCACACTCAAGGAACGTCAGGTTCCCTGAGACTTCTCAGAAGAGGTCGTGGTGTTACACTTTCATAGTTAAAAAATCAAAGTCGGAAGAAATACAAGGTTGAGATTGTGGGTATGTATTGATGACCTTTTAGTATCGAAACTGACATATCTGGAAACAACCGTTTCACTACAGAAACGAAAAATTATGTGACAGATCCAAACAGTGTCGAAAGGAAGGTTCCTCGTTCGTAGAAAATTATTAAGTATTTACTTGGTCTATTCGTATCAAAATGTCAGTTACACAAAGAAGTTGAGATTAAGAATAGTCTCAAGAAAATTTTTGAACCCAAAAAGGTAAAAGGTCACGTAGGGTCGTGGACTGGTTGTTCATTGTGCATCAATTCACGTATTATTTTTACATTTATTTACTTTTACTTAATTACGGACTTACTCTCTGGTCAAACTTCTTTTCTTTAGTCATTGTAACGTCTCTTGTGATAGTCACAAAAAAAAGGTATTGTCTTTACAGGAATTCTTTCATTATCCTGTTTATAAGTTTCTTTTTTCTCCTATGATACTTCTAAAACGGTTTATAATAATAAGAAATTAGAAATGAAAACTTACTACATAATTGTAATAATTGTTTCATGTTTGTTTTGATGTTTGTTGTCTATGTCTTCACTTTTCACTTGAAAGAGGGGAACAGATACGGACTTAGAGGATGAAAGGAAGGTTGTCCGTTGATACTAATGTCGGTTTGGTGTAAAAATTTACGATAATTGAGTGAGTCTCCGTAAGAGGTTTAAGGTAGGTAGTTACCTGTGGTAAGGATATCTATTTTCGTACAAACGTTTCGTAAGGTGTTAAAAAGAAAGATGGGAACCTACTTCTATGTCACGTCTCCTGAGATATTACTACCCACTGTAGACCTGTGGTTGTAATGAAGGGTGCTGGGACCCCCTTCTTCGTTTGTAGACACCTCACAGACGGAACGGAATGGTTTCTCCCAGACTCTCGTGTAAACACACAAGACTCTCACTGTAGGTGACCACATATCAGTAGTGACGTGTAAGGTCCGGAAGTCTCTAGACGTGTGTCCTTTAGGAATTAATTTGTAAAATGGTCCATACCACTAAGAGTCTACAGGTAGGTACGTCAAGAGACTTCAAAGGTTCGTGTCACTAGTATAGATGTGACTTAGAGTCTTCTCTTCTATATTGTTGGTGGTCCAGAGTTACACGACGCAGTTTTTATTTCTACAAGACGACCTGTAGTAACGTTTACTTCGTTGACTGTTTCCTAATTAGAGGAGTTATATCTTCATCGAGTATGTTGACTTATAGTCTTTTTGTTTATTGAGTTAGTTTTTCACCCGTCTTCTGTAAAAGGTTTCTTCTGTGTGTCTATCGATTATTTGTGTACTTTTTTACGAGTCGTAGTGAATAATAATCTCCTTACGTTTAGTTTTGATACTACTCCATAGTTGAGTGCGCCCAGTCTTACCGGTAGTAGTTTTTTAGATGTTTGTTATCTAAACATCTCTCCTACACCTCTTTTCCCTGGGGAAGACGTGTCACCCATCTTTTCATTGAACTGTGTCGGAGATACCTCTTTTCATACTTATAAAGAAATTTTTGATTCTTATTTCGATGGTATACTGGATCTGGTGATGACCCGCATATGACTCTTTTGGTGTTAGATTTTCTGTAAACCATGTATGGGGTTTCAAGTAATTTCGAGATAAATGTTATCAGCCCTGTACCTTCGTTGGATCTACAGGTAGCTGTCTACTTACCTGTTTCTACACCATGTGTATATGTTTCTTTATAATGAGTTGGTATTTTTCCTTACTTAAACTCAGACAAGATCACTCCATCTACTTGGATCTCAGACAATATATCTTACTTCATTCAGTTTTTCTCTTTTTATGGTATATAATTACGTATGTATACCTTAGATCTTTTACCATGACTAATTGGATAAACTTCCCATCGTTATCTCTGTGTCTTTATTCCTTGTCTGAATACCCGTGTCACCCCCTTCCTCTCCCACTCTACTTGACTCTCTCATCGTAACTTCATATATGTAATAATATACATTTTATCTATTACTCTTAAACGATATACTACGTCCCTTGAATTGGACCAAGAGACACTGTTGGATCTCCCAACCTACCCAGTACCTCATCCCTCTCCTCCCCTGTATACATATGGATACCAACTCAGTACAATTACATACCGTCTTTGGTTGTGTTGTAACAATTCGATAATAGGAGGTTAATTTTTATTTGTTTACGAAAATTTTTTATTCTTTCTTATATGAAAAATTTTATAGGATACTATTCGGTATTACCTTTTCCTGTAAATTTTTTTACATATATATATGTATATATATATATATATATATGCATATTGACTTAATGAAATGATATGTCCTCTTTAACTGTGTAATCTTTAGTTGATATGAAGTTATCCCTGAAGGGACCACCGAGTCTACCATTTCGCAGACGGATTTTACACCCTCTGGGTCGAAGTTAGGGATCCAACTCTTCTAGAGGACCTCTCCCTTTACCGTTGAGTGAGGTCATAACAACGGACCTTTTAGGGTACTTGTCTCCTTGGACCATCCGATGTCAGGTACCCCAGCGTTTCTCAGCATGTACCGACTTGTTGAAGTGAAAGAAAAGAAGAAAGAAAATATGTAGTTATTTTACAATTTTTAGGTATGTATAAGACTCTTTTTTGTTGTAGGAATTAGAGTCTTCCTTAGGTGAACTTAAGGAAGATACAGTAGTAGGGGTCCTTCGTTCATAGTAAAGCCACTTTCGTCGTCCTCAGGGTACAGTCTCTGGTTCCGAAAAAATTGTGTTGGTAACTACTGTACTCTAAGTCAGACGAGTACTGAAATACATCGACCTTAGACTCTGATGTGGGAGGTTAATATGTATCACACTAAGACATATGAGTCGCCGACGGGTGTCTCGAAGGGTGGGTGGGGGTTGAAACCGTAATGACTTTATTGTTGGTTTCGAATACTAGGACCTCCGAAGTCTTCAAGAAGTCCCTCTGCGAAGAGTTGTTCCAACGTAAATCCTGACCAAGATTGTCGTCACCTTACACAGAGACCAGGAATGTTACGTCAGAAAGTGTAAGTTGGTTAAGGTTTTAGAGAAACCTGAACAACCTAGTTCATCGTTGAGAATTAGTTTTCGTCGAATTAAGAATATTTCCATTTCGATTAGGTGTGTGTTACCTAATTACGTCAACATCGTACCTTATTTACGATCGATGCCAGAAGACGAGAGGGTTGTCCGAATTAATTTTTAGACTCAAATAAATTAATAAGAATAATCTAAGTTAAATATTGTAGTCGAAAGTCTTATTTCGTGTACTGTCTAGTCCTTTATGACAGAGGTGAACGTTTACACACTGATAAATTCCATTAATCTATAGTTCGAAAAAATGTTAACTTCATATCAACTAAATGTTCGAGTACGGTTAGAGACGAGACATCGTTTCACTGACTCAACATGTACACACACATGTACACACATATATATATATATGTGTAACAAAAAGGATAAGAAAAGGTCATACCCAAATAGTGTCCTATAACTTATATCAAGGGACACGATATGTAATCCTGGAACAACAAATAGTTAAGGTTTACATTGCCAAACGTAGATGGTAGACAACGACGACGACACAGCGAAGTCAGCACAGGTTGAGACACGCTGGGGTATCTGCCGTCGGGTGGTCCGAGGGGGCAGGGACCCTAAGAGGTCCGTTCTTATGACCTCACCCAACGGTAAAGGAAGAGGTTACGTACGTACGTACGATTCAACGAAGTCAGCACAGACTGACACTCTGGATACCTGTCGTCGGGTGGATGGTCCGATAGATGGCAGATGGTTGGGGTCTGAAGGTCAGAAGAGAAAGGGAGGTGAAGGTAAACCGTTGGTGTTCAGACAAGAAATACAGATACTGAGGGAAAGCCAAAACATCTATCGAAGTGAGCACGGTATAAAATCTAAGGTGTATATTTACTAGGTCTATAGTATGAAAAATTCATGAGATGAATTTACTCATCCTCTAATTTTTATCGTTTCCTTTTAGAGACGACTTAAAGTAGTCTACGTAACTTTGGACGGTATAGTACTGAATAGTACTGAATAAATCCGACTACCGTATTAACAGAAAACTTATGAGGTCTAACTCTATGAGACCTATAAACTGGGATACTCGAAACCTTAGACTAGTTTCATGACTCAAATTTAATAAAAATCTTATCTTCATACCTCATACCCGTGTTATAAACTGTGATTTATTTTCGTCATAAAAAGAAAGGTATAACTTTTGGTAATGTTCCCTTTTATTTAAGAATTTTTATTTTGATAATATATCGTATTCTTAAAACCATAGTTCCCTAATAATTTATGGTCTCACGACTAGTACTTTTATGTTCCGTAACGACATAAATCAGATGTTCCGTAACGTTGTCTTTAAAGAGACATCGTTCAGATACGAACGTACTGTTTGTTTTTCTCGTCAGAAGGTCGACTTTAATATTATTTTTCTTTAGTATAACGTACTTATTACGATGTCGTAACTAGTTTTGAGTACGGACGTATAGATTTTCCGTAATTTTTACACCCCTGAGTCTTATTATTTCGGTCTTTTATTTACTCGTGGATTAGGTTTTGTAAACTTTTAGACTCTCTCCTCGGGTTTTTTCACTATAATACCCTCTAAGGTATAGTTCTTCTTAGTTACGTATTTAAAACATCCACAGGAACCTCTAAGTAAATTACCTCCCACCGAATCAAAGGGGAACCCTCTACTTATATTTTAACAAGTGTTTATCGTGTCTAGATTCAACCCGGATTGCATGGAAACGACTCTTTCTAGACATGTTTGTTCTGAAAGAAGACTGGACGAGTTACCCTGTTTCAGTATAAGTGTAAATAAATTTGGTATGAATCACCACAAAAACAAAAAAAACTTTCGTCTTTTTATTAAATAAGGTTTTCCATCATCTTTATTCTTTAAGTAGGACTTTTATATGAAACCATATTAAGACCACCCTGTTTAGAAGGGAGACTTGTTCAAAAGGATGACTACCGGGGGGACCTCAGAATAACAGTACATTGTATAAATTTGTGAGTGACTAAAAGTACAACACTCGTCCATCCTCGGTAGAAGTTTTAGTGACCAAGGTTCCTCTCTCATTGCAATAGAGAGTCTTCTCATGGATTAGTAAAGTAACTCCGTCGTGTCAAATCTAATTCACCCGTGTAGTGAGTAGTTTCACATTTTCACTACTGTCCTTTTTTTAGTGACGCGACATCTTATTTTACAAGTCTACACCACACTTGTAAATTTCGTCGACTAACGGTTTCCCCCGATTAGTTCCTTCCACCAGACCCCTACCTTCACTAAAACGTAGATCTCCTCAAGAGAAACACTGGAGTTACTGACTCATGACCGTCCGTTCGGAAGAAGGAGTTCCAGTTACTATGAGCTCCATGGTCTGTCAAAGTAAAAAGTTCGCACAAGATTTCTCTTCTGACTACACTCGGTCTTAACGTTAGTCGGTTTTCTACTTGTTTGCCTTGTCCAGTAGTCGTATCACTACTATTGAGGAACCAACCCTAGGAATCCCTACTTGGTCCCGTGGTCCTTTGGCTACTTCGGGGTCTTGTACGAGTAGTGTCCTTCTCCGAGTCACTCCGGTCATATCCGGTACCAACGAGTGTGAAACACGAACACTCTCTCCTTTACTTTGAGTATAAATAATTCACAGACCAGATACGGTCGTGGTTCAATACATAGAGAGAGTATCGAAAGAATATCGTTTCAATAAAAGAAAAAATTTTTTATAGTAATAGAAATAAATAAACATTTCTTTACCTTCGAGTTTCTCCACTTGACTGTCGTTCAATTCACAGTTAATTGTCTACTTACCTATTTCTTCAACATGGATGTATACGTATATATATATATAGATGTATATTCGTATGTACATATATGTATATGTATAGATGTACGTACGTTTTCCTATAGTGAGTCGGTATTTTTTCTTGATTTAAAACGGTAAACGTTGTTGTACCTACCTGAACCTTCCGTAATACGATTCACTTTATTCAGTATGTCTCTTTATGGTTTACTGTGGTAAATATATACCTGAGAGTTTTTATGTTGTCCACTCACTCATTTCGTTTGTTCTTCGTCTGAGTATCTCCTGTTTGTGTACTACCCCTTATCTTCCCACCCTCACCGTCCATGTTTGATGACTCACATTCCATTCGAGTTCCGACATACCATATTGTACCCCTTATATCGGTGATAAGACATTATTGACATTTACCTTTCATTTCTACGATGGTCCTTTGATGATCTTAAGTAGGTAATTAACATTTCAACATCCTATGTCTTAATTTTGTGTCTTTAGAGAACGTATAGATATATGTTCGTCACTTTCTAGTTTTTCTTTTTAATTCCTTTGTTCGAGTACACAGTAGTGTGGTTTTTCTTATTTCATGGATTCTTATTTTAGATGGATTCCTCTGTTTCCTGGACATGAGACTTTTGATATTCTATGACTACTTTCTTTAGTTTCTACTGTGTTTGTCTACCTTTCTATATGGTACAATAACCTAACCTTCTAGGTCAGAACAGTTCTACTGATATGGTGGGTTCTGTTTAAGTCACATTAGGGATACTTTAATTGTTACCGTGAAAAGTGTCTTGATTTCGTTTTTTCAAAATTTAGACATATCTTCGTGTTTTCTACGACTGATCGGTTTCGTTAGGACTCTTTCTTTTTACCTCGACTTCTTTAGTCCGAGAGACTGAGGTCCAATATGATACATGCACGACGCACGAGTGAGAACAGACTGAGAAACACTGGGGTACTTGACATCGAGGAGACAAGTACCCTAAGAGGACCGGTCTTATGACCTCACCCAACAGTAAAGGAAGAGGAATTAGAGGAATTAGAGGAGAGAAATTAGTTCTGTCATACTATAACCGTGTTTTTTGTTTATATCTGACTACCTTGTCCTATTTTTCGGGTCTTTATTCGGTACATGGATTCCAGTTAATTAGATGTTGTTTCCTACGTTCTTATATATTGTCTCTTTTCTGTCAGATAAGTTATTTACCACAACCCTTTTGAGGTACATTTTTTATTTTAATCTTGTACGAGATTGTGGAATGTGTTTTTGAGTTTAACCCAATTTCTGGAGTTACCTTCTGGTCTATGGTACTTTGAGAACCCTCTTTTTGTATCCGTCTTGTGTGAAACTGTATTTAGCGTTGTCATAGAAAAACCTAGATGGAGGATCTCGTCACCTTTATTTTTGGTTTTACTTGCTCATCCTAGATTAATTTTAATTTTCGATCTTTAGTTTTGTTATGACATTTCGTTAATGGGAAGTTAATTTTTATTTCTTTTTTTCTTGTCTGAGTATCCTTTCCGACGAATATTTTTTTTCAGTTTTCGAAAACGTATCGTTTCCTTTGGTATTTGTTTTTCTATTGGGTGTCTTACCCTCTTTTATAAACACTTACTACATTAGTTGTTCCCTAATTAGAAATTTTATATGTTTGTCAAGTACGTCGAGTAATAGTATTTTTTATTTTTTAGGTTAGTTCTTTACCCGTCTTATAGATTTATCTGAAAGGAGGTTTCTTCTGTATGTCTACCGTTTTTTTTTATGTACTTTTCTACAAGTTGTAGTGAGTAAGAATCTCTTTACGTTAAGTTTTGATGTCACTCCATAGTGGAGTGTAGTTAGTCTTACCGGTAATAATTTTTCAGATATTTATTATTTACGATCTCTCCCTCACCTCTTTTTCCTTGGAAGGATACGACAACTACCCTTACATTTAACCATGTGGGTAATACCTTCAGGGAATTTTTTTATTTTTGTCTCGATGGTATACTAGGTAAGGACCAATATATAGGTTTCTTTTGGTAATAAGTTTTTCTATGTACGTGAGGTTACAAGTATCGTCGTGATAACTGTTATCGGTTCTGTACCTTTGTTGGAGTTTCAGGTAGTTGTCTTCTTATTTCTTTTGTATAACATATATGTGTTACCTTATAATGAGTCGGTTTTTTTCTTACTTTTTTTCCGATAAACGTCGTTGTACTTGTTTGGATCTCTAATGGTATGGTTCACTTCATTTTCTCTTTCTGTTTATTGTATACTATAGTGAATGTGCACCTCAGATTTTTTACTACGTTTAATTGAATAAAATGTTTTGTCTTTGTCTGAGTACCTGAAATTTTTGTTTAAATACCAAAGGTTTCCCCTTTCCGAGCCCCTCCTCCCTATTTAATCCTCAGATCCTAATTCTATGTGGGTGATGACATATATTTTGTCTATTAGTTGTTCCTAGATGACATATCGTGTCCCTTGAGATGCTTTATAGGACATTATTAACTATACTCTTTTCTTAGACTTTTTCTTACCCATATACATATACACATTGACTCCCGAAGGGGCAACTGAGTCACCCTTTCTTAGACGGACGTTACGTCCTCTGAGTCCAAACTAGGGACCCGACCCTTCTAGGGGACCTCCTCCCGTACCGTTGGCTGGGGTCATAAGAACGGACCTCTTAGGGTATCTGTCTCCTCGGAGCATCCGATGTCAGATATCCCCTTACTGCTCAGTCTGTGTTGACTCCGTTAATTCGTATACACATTGACTTAGTCAAACGACATGTGGTTTTTAACATCGAGTTAATATAAGATTATATTTTATTTTTGATTTAAATCTTTTGGTACCCTATATCAGTTATAGACATTATTGTTTTTTACCTTCCATTGTAAACTTTAGTATATTTTTAAATTTGTACCCTATATCAGTTATCAGACATTATTGATTTTTACCTTCCATTGTAAAATTTAGCATATTTTTAAATTTGTAATTTTTTAAAATTATTTTATTTAATTAGGTGTCTATATAATTTTTTCTCCACTTTATTGAAACTTTCAACCAAGTACCTTCTCTTCTTACCCTTAGGTTTAACAAGACAGAGGTCGGGGTGTATGTCCCCAGGGACAGAAAGGGAGGTCCTTCAGACGACATCCGGGACTTGGTCGGAATGGGTGGGTCAGAATGGGTAGACCCATTTGTGGTCTACGTTCTCTTACTAGGTTTTGGATGCCCAACGTCGTTTCGTGAAGAGTCTCCCTTCAAATATCGTTACTTTCGAATGGAGTCTTTTGGTCTTCTTTAGCGATCGTTAGATTGGAACGACGACGACGACGATTCAGCGAAGTCAGTACAGACTGAGACACGCTGGGGTCTCTACCGTCGGATGGTTCGAGGGGGTAGGGACCCTAAGAGGTCCGTTCTTAGTTTGGAATGTGGATTTCTTTAATGTCCTTCTTGTGTTCTTTAGATTTCTATCTTCCTTTCTTTAGTATTAAGTCAAGTCAACGAATCAGCACAGACTGAGAAACGTTGGGGTACCTGACATCGTGCGGTTCGGATGGACAGGTATTGAGTTTGAGTACAGGTGACTCAGTCACTACGGTAGGTTGGTAGAGTAGGAGACAGCAGGGAAGAGGAGGACGGAAGTTAGAAAGGATCGTAGTCCCAGAAAGGTTACTCAGTCAAGAAACGTAGTACACCGGTTTCATAACCTCAAAGTTGAAGTCGTAGTCAGGAAGGTTAATTATAAGTCCTGACTAAAGGAAGTCCTACCTGACCAACCTAGAGGAACGTCAGGTTCCCTGAGAGTTCTCAGAAGACGTTGTGGTGTCAAGGTTTCGTAATCAAGAAACCACGAGTCAAAAGAAATATGAAACAATATAAAATATGAAAGAATATGAAACATTTTATTGTTTAAGTTTGAATAGTTCCTCCGAAAAAAATTATTTTCTCTAATAATGTTCCACCCTCACCTTCCCTCACTCTCATGACACTGAGATTCTAGACGTTTTCAGAGTTCTCAATCCGTTTCATTATCTCTCAGGATTTGTTTCAACCCTTCTTGACTCATACCCCTCCGTCCTCCTTTCCCACTGTTCTAGTCTATCATTTCTTGCAAAGTGGGACTCGGACCACGTAAGAGTCATCCCAGACCCACGACTGGACTCACTCCCCGTTCCAAGTCCGTGAACCCCCTTCCTCTCTTCGTGTTTTATTCTTCATAAAACATAGGTAACTAGTTACCCCTGTTCATCAAGTCGATTGATGAATACTCTGTTTCTTACCTTTAAACTTCCCTGACACAGACTGGAACAGTGGCCATTTGTTCACCCCTTAGGTACTCAGAATAGATACAATATACTTCTTCCCACTATAAAGCGGCATTTAGTAAAAGGTCTTGTGTTTCCGTCTGTCCTAAAGAGTCACAAGAGGTAAAAGATCAATTTTAGGTCGTAACAGTAGGAAATACTGAGAAATCACAACTGTGTCGAATCGTCAATCCACTACACAATTCCCAATTATGGAGACGAGTTTTTATAGTCTTTTCAAATGTAACACGGAATAGTCCCTCAGAATGTCAAAAGAAACATATGTAACAGATGTAAAGATCAATTCAAAAGACTTCTTTACAATACAGAAAACGATAATTTCTTCGAAGTTATAAAATTTTATAGAAGATAGACCAACAACAGAGAGGGATATACATATATATATGTGTGTGTATATATTATTTTTGGTATTTTTATTTTCATCTATCTTTTTAAATTAAGGTTAATTTCTGTAGGAAAATATAATTTTTATGGTGAATCCGTGTCCGAGACTTACGGACGTAAGATGATCGAACACCAAACTATAACGAAGGATCTGTGCAGGAAAATTTACGTGTGTGACAAACTTTTGAGGACTTGAATTTTGAGAACTGACAGAAATTACGCTACGGTCTCCCTTTCTTCGTTTCTAAAAGTGTTCTGGAGGAACTTCGACCCGTGTAAGTAAAATAAGTCAACACACAAGTAAGTACGTCGTCATAAATTACTGGGAGATGGTGCAAGGTCCATGAAAGGATGTGACGTCCCTAAGCCGGTACTTTTTGTTTCGTTGTTGTTTTTGTAGGGTGGGAGAACCTCGGAAGTCAATCACCCTCTCGATCAGTTCCTTCATACTTATATACTTCCTATATTAAAGAAAGTACTACTCTCAATACTTCTATTATTTTATCGTGAGTTATTTATCTGCTGGTGCCCGTTCACTAGAATAAAACACATCTTTTCTGGTTCTTCGAGTGAGTCTTCTCTTTAAGATTGTCGTTAGACTACTGGACTTATCATCTCTTCTCCTTCACTACGTTTCTGTACGTCTTCTTATGGGCTTGTTTCACTACGACTCAGATTCGAGTGTACGAGGGTGTGATCTTTGGTTATTTAACTCTTTGTTCAATAACCCCGTTCCTTATCGTTGAATTAAGTCTTTCGGTTGTCTGGTTATTCTACCACCTGAGTACAAGGTTTCTTGGTAGAACGGACTCAATCTTAAGTTCGAAGGAAATATGATTATCCCCTCCTTCATTTCGGTTTGTAAAGGACCAAGGTCAGTCGGAGGTCTCCTCTACACAAGTAAAGTAAGAATTCCGTCGGTAAGTGTCCCTCCGGACCAGTCCTACGAAGGACACACGATTTCCGTCCATGAAATCGAATTACGAGTAATGGACCCTCAGTCCCAAGGGTCTCTACCCGGTAATACATAATTATATTAAATTCCAATATCTGTTGTGGGGAAATCACTAATTGAACACTGTCTTATGTTTACCCAATCATGGTTTTAATGTATGGTCACTTTACGGTTCTATAGACGTGACTGACAATTTCTATTAAGACGATTTTAGTGATAAATCAAAAATGAATGTATTAAAATGTTCCCTTTTTTTTTTGGTATAAAAAGGATTGAAGTTTTCTTATACTATCGGAAAATATTCCAATTCAAATCCTTTTAGTCAGTGATAATACTAAGTATTCATTTACGTTAGAAGAGATTGTTTGTTACTTATATTAAATTACTTTTATTCATAGTATCGGAGTTTCAATTCCAAACAACATTAATCCCATCCACTAAGGGTATCCCTTGAAGAATATTTGTTTGGTGTCTTAAAACATTACTGTTCTATGTCGCATTCATACCTTTACCATTCTTTCAAAGAAGTAGAGAAGTCTGGGACACAAATATATAAGTTTGATAGATTGACCACTTATCAGAGTAAAAGAAAGAATCTCAATAATAATTTTCCTTCAATTTTGCTGAATCATGAGACATAGGACTTTCGTGACATAACTATCGAGTCGACAAGACAAAATTGGAAGGAAGATGACCTCGGAGACGGGAGACCCGAGTATAATTAAATTTAGTTCAGTCTTTATTAAATATAAATATATATATATTAAATATACATATAATATATAGTATATATAAATATTTTATATATTATAAATATTTATTAAACCCGAAGGGACCACCGAGTCTACCATTTCGCAGACGGACGTTGCGCCCTTTGGGTCCAAGCTAAGGACCCAGTCCTTCTAGGGGACCTCTTCCTTTACCGTTAGGTGAGGTCGTGAGAACGGACCTTTTAGGGTACCTACCTCCTCGGACTATCCGATGTCAGGTACCCCAGCGTTTCTCAGCCTGTGTTGACTCACTGAAGTGAAAGTGAAAGTATTTATTAAATATTTACTTTATATAAATAAAAAATATAAATTTATATTATTAAATATAAGTATAAAAGAAAAGTATTAATTTACTTTATTATGTACATTTCGTAAATCTTATCACGGACTGTGTGTCATCCATAAACCAAAGAATGTCAATGGTACTATTTAAAATAATGGGAAGAATACGTCGTAGGTAACCGAAAACGACCAAGGAAAGGACCTACAGTAAACCGAGAAAAAGAAGTTCGGGTTTAGGACGAATCACTTTCACTTTCACTTCAACGAGTCAGCACAGGCTAAGAAACGCTGGGCACCTGACATCGGGTGGTTCGAGGAGGTAGGTACCCTAAGAGGTCCGTTCTTATGACCTCACCCAACGGTAAAGGAAGAGGTTTAGGACGAATTCAGGTTGTGTTTACGACGTAGAATACCCTTCGAGAAGGGGTAAAAATAGGGTTTCGTGTAATCATCTGAATATAATGTGTAAAAAGACGAAGAAATATAATGTTCAAATAGAGAATATGAAAAACAACTTGTCATTCGTCATCACGAAACTTCCCTCCTAGAAACAGAATAAAAACAAAAGAAGAACTATGGACTCACTGACAACGTATCTCCTTCGAGTTCCTTACAACTAAGTAATATTAGTTCTCATTTTTTTTACAATCACCTCCCGTTCTCTTTTGTCCTAATCGTACTCGTTACGTTCCTTCTGGTTCTCTGTTCAAGTCACTAACGAACCCTTTCCCTTTACCGTGAATCTTTTTCTCTTCGAAGACACTAAAATCCGTAGTAGGAGAAAAGAAGGAAAACAGGTTTTGACTAATTTCAAGTCGATACAAGGTCTACGACTCCTTCTTATCATCGATACCGACTAACTCACTATCGAACACATGGTTCGTTAAATGTTTCTAGGAGGACAATTGTAGGGGTTTTCTCTTAATAATTCAGTGCTAACTCTCGATTTCTACACTCTTCAAACTTGTAAATAGATCCCACTAGGACAGTCATCCACTGTCTCGACCCTGACTTCGGGTCCAGACGGAGTGAACGGGTACAACAAGACACAATTATCTATGAATTCAAGGTTAAACAGGGGGGGACGGTCGTTTAATACGTCGATGAATATTTTCTTTTAACTTTCAGTCATGACCCTCGAATCGAACCACGAGACACTACTGGATCTATCCCCCCTAGTCCCCACCCTCCCCACCCCCACTTCCTTCCAGTTCTCCCATCCCCCCATATACATACGTATTTCGACAAAGTGAAGTACCATGTCGTCTTTGATTGTTGTAACATTTCCTCGGTATGGGATTATTTAAAAAAAAATTAATTTTCTTTCTTACCTTTTCTTTAGTGACTCAAATAAAGTTTCGTAAGGTACATAAAGACAATTCAGTAAATGACGAGTTTCTAGGAGTGAAACGGTTTAAGTCTGTCGAAACGTGGACCAAGGGAAAGAGACCTAAGAAGTTGACTTTGTTTACTAAAACTTTGAGAAAACTGGGTATTTTACAAGTTTTTGCTAAGACTTTGGGGAACGAAGAACGATAAGACAATATTCCTTCTCATCACAGGGATTCATCCTCAGATAACCCTTAGATCTGACACAAACAAAGAGACATCGTCAGACCCTAAACTGTTTCGCCTACAGCCCCTCGGCTCTCTTCTACTTGTAGAAACCCTAAACCCACACAAGTCTTTTTGTATAAACGTCGTCTGACTCTAACAGGGGCAACTACAGTAACCCAACCCAGACTGGCACCAGGTTGCGGAGAATGACCGAGTGATCAGACAACCCAAAGGTTGGAGACTTACGAAATCCTGTCACTTTAGGACCACCTTTTTTTTCTCTTTCGAGGGACCTCAAAGTGACATGTTTCTTGTTTTCTCCTTGCACTTCCTGTCGGTCTTTAGGTACAGAGGGGGTCTCTTCGGGTTTTACACGAAGTTGTAAGTCTTACATAATGGAGTCGCATTAGAGGAGTACTTCTTTTATAACTCGGTCCCCTTCTTTCCTTCCCTACCCGACGTTTCCCTTACCCGTCGAGAAGATCTTTCCCGGTACCAATAGGAACACTTCATTTACGATGTACCGACAAGAGTGTGTCGACTTCCTATAAATGTACACTGATTGTCCGGAAAGGGGGTACTTCCTGTTTCTTGCTAATTATACAGGGACTAGCGTCAGAGTAACGAGGAAAAACATCGACAATTTTGTCATATACGGTTGTAGGGTCTCTGTATTGTGTTACTTACTTCTACTGAACCCCATTTGTGTTTGGACGTTCACCTAGACCGAGACTGTAATTCGGGTACCATGGAACCTGTCCGTTCGATTAGAGGGACTAGAAGTCACAGACGATCACACTTTACCACTTATACTATAGATCGAACTTCCACCTAAACTTTCCACCAATTCAATATTCTCACCTCTGGAGTAATTACCCTAGTCACGAGAATATTTTCTCTGAGTGTCTCGGCTGAACTGGGAAGACGGTGCACTCCTATGTTACCCTCCGGACTCTGGTCCGTCTACCAAGAGTCGGTCAGTACAACCGTGGGACTAAAGTTACTTAATTCTGTGACCGGAAAATCAATGAAACAGACGTAAGAGAGAGTTACGATAAAGGAAAAAAAAAAAAAAATTCTTTTCGAATCCAATTTTTTTTTATTTCACCCGAAGGGAACACCGATTCGACCATTTCTTAGACGGACGTTACATTCTCTGGACCAAAACTAGGGACCCAACCCTTCTAGGGGACCTCTTCCCTTTCCGAATGGGTGAGGTCATAAGACCGGACCTCTTAAGGTACCTCATCGTTTCTCAGTCTGCACTAGCATCAGACCTGTGCTTTCGTTGACTAGTGTGCTGAATATGAATCCATTTTTATTTTCTTTATGAGTCATCTTAAGGAAGGTCAGTACAGGGGGACGGAAGATTATAGGTATTTTTAACAGTCGTAGGTCTTACCTCGAAGTCCCGTAGAAATTCTATACACGACAAATAGTTGGAGCAGGCGGTCCGGTGGGGCAGTATCAATATTGAGGTGGTGGATCCTATATTCTGACAGAATGTAGGACCATATCGACTCGGGTTCTCCTAAACTTCATACAACGACGGAACGATCATCTGGTTGATGTAGTGTCTTAAGGCAGGACTGACCGTCTGTTTTACCTACTTTTTGCAGTCTTTTGACCTCCACTACATAGTGTGTCCTAAGTCTTTGAAACAGGTCCTATCTGAAGTGTACGTACTCAGATTACAGAAACCTCTCGACGACACCATCCACCTTTTTTACTGGGGGGTTCACGGGTCCAGGATTAGGGGATCTCAAACACTTATAAAATAGACTATACACTTATATGGAATACACTTTTGTAACGTCTACACTAATTCTCAGTCCTCTGTCCCTCTAATAGGACATAATAGGTCCACCCAAGTGACATTTGTGTGTTAGAAATTTTCTCCCTCCGTCTTCCCAGTCTTTGTCTCTGACTTTATATGTTATTACTGAAACTTCTACTTCGTCTCTGGTTCTCAGTTCGTTTCATCCTTCGAAGATCTTTGACCTTTTCCGTTCCCTTACTGAAAAGGGAATATCGGAGGTCTTATTTATGTCCGGACTTTTACGGACCTAAGGTCGGGTCACTCTGGGTAAAGTCTTAAAACTGGAGGTTTCGACGTTCTATTATTTAACCATATCAAAATTCAGTGAGTGAAATACTATTAAACAGAATCTTGGTTATCCTTTGTTTATGTCGATGATCCAAAATACAAAAGTCGTATTTTACCTACGGATATATCGGTAATCTTTAAGTAAGTAATGTTTCACTTATGGATATATTCCCACAGTTTAAATCGTGTATTTTTCATCTCATGTGCCAATTTAAATTTAAAGTCTATTTGTTACACATTAAAAAAATCATATTCAGGTAAGTTATCAACTCTGTATGATTTTTATAGGTAAAAATAGACTTTAAATAAATGGACTCGTAGAACATAAAATGAAAAATGGGTTCAGACATTCAATTGATGGGAGATCTCTTCCTTCTGAAATGAGAAAAGTAGAATTGGGATGAAAAAGGTTCAAAACTCTAGAGTTAAGTGGATCTAAACTAATTCGGTTTTAAGTAGAGCAGATCAAAGTAGTTTTATAATATCCGACCCCGACACACAAAAAAGGTATCAAAGTATTCTTTAAGGTTAATATAAGTGTACCTTTTAAGAACGACCGATTGTGGACTTTAGATCTGGAGTCGTCTTTTTGTGAGAACAAAACCACACTCCACAGACAATTTCTCTCGGTGATCTTAATTTCATACGATCACACTTTCATTACAAGTTTTAAGAGGTTCGGTCCGAAGTTGTCATACACTTGACACTTGAAGGTCTACCAGTTCGACCTAAATCTTTTCTATCTCCTTGGTCCCTAGTTTGACGGTTGTAGGTGACCTAGTGTCTTTTTCGTTCTCTCAAGGTCTTTTTGTAAATAAAGACGAAATAACTGATACGGTTTCGGAAACTGACACACCTCGTGTTGTTTGACACCTTTTAAGAAGTTCTCTGTCCGTATGGTCTGGTGGAATGGACGGAGAACTCTTTAGACATACTCCAGTTCTTCGTTGTCAATCTTGACCTGTACCTTGTTGTCTGACCAAGGTTTATCCCTTTCCTCATGCAGTTCCGTCATATAACAGTGGGACGAATAAATGAATTTACGTCTCACTTTCACTTCACTTCAGTGAGTCAACATAGGCTGAGAAACGCTGGGGTACCTGACATCGGATGGTCCGAAGAGACAGGTACCCTAAAAGGTCCGTTCCTATGACCTCACCCAACGGTACGTCTCATGTAGTACACTTTACGGTCCGACCTACTTTGTGATCGACCCTAGTTCTAACGGCCCTCTTTATAGTTATTGGTGTCTATACATCTGCTGTGGTGGGAATACCGTCGTTCACTTCTCCTTGACTTCTCGGAAAACTACTTTCACTTTCTCCTCTCACTTTTTCAACCGAATTTTGAGTGGTAAGTCTTTTGATTCTAGTACCGTAGACCAGGGTAGTGAAGTAACGTTTATCTACCCCTTCTTTATCTTTCTCATTTTCTGAAATAAAAGAACCCGAGTTTTTTAGTGACGTCTACCACTAACGTCGGCACTTTACTTTTGTGTGAACGAGGAACCCTTTTTTCGATACTGGTTGGGCTGTTGTATAACTTTTCGTCTCTGTAATGAAACGGCTGTTTCCGGGTAGATCAGTTTCGGTACCAAAAAGGTCATCAGTACATACCTACATTCTCAATCTGATATTTTTTTCGACTCGACTTCTTAACTACGAAAACTTGACACCATAACGTCTTCTGAGAACTCTCAGGGAACCTGACGTTCCTCTAGTTTGGTCAGGTAGGATTTCCTTAAGTGAGGGCTTATAAGTAACCTTCCTTACTCCGATTTCGACTTCGAGGTCATGAAACTAAGCTTCTTGACTGAGTAACCTTTTCTGAAACCACGACCCTTTCCAATTTCCGTCCTCCTCTTCCCCTACTGTTTCCTACTCTACCGACCTAACGTAGTGGTTGAGCTACCCGTACTTAAACTCATTCGAGGTCCTCAACCACTACCTGTCCCTTCGGACCGTACGACGTAAGGTACCCCAGTGTTTCTCAACCTGTGCTGACTCGTTGACTTGACTTGCCTAACTTCACACTTAACACTGTCTGTTCTCATTACGGGAGAGAATACAACAATAAGGTACACTACAGAGGAGAATCTACAGAGTACCTGTGGAGTTTGTCCAGGCGTTAGTTCCAGTAGTAGAGACGAAGGGTAGAGGGGGTCCAGATGACGGAAAAGAAAGAGAAAACTCCCTTACTGTAGTGGTAGGTGCGTAAATGGGTTCCATAAGACCTCGGAAGGGGTAGAATGAGAGAGTAGTCGTGTAGAACCAGTACGATTCATAAAAATTAAAATTAAAAATCGATACGACCCAGTAGTACCGACGTACGTCCGAAAGATCAACGTACTCGACCCCGATGACAGATCAAACGACCAACATCCGGAGAACAACATCACCGAAGAGAGCAGTACCTCGTACCCGAGATCCCGTGTGTCCGAAGTCTTCACCGTCGTGCACCCGAATCAACGAGGTGTCGTACACCCTAGAAGGGTCGGATCCCTAATTTGACCATAGACGACGTAACGTTCCCCCTAAGAATTGGTAACCTGATGGCCCGTTCGGGATACAAGAACTATAAAGAGTTTATGTATGGAAGGTAAGATGGGGGTGGTGGTGACGGGATCCAATCCGAGAACGAATAGTAAAAGATTGACCCCAAAAACGGAGGTCAGAGGGAAACCCCTCTCCGACCACGTAATAGGTGTGAGAAAAGACTCAATAGAAAGACTTTGTCTAGACTAGTAAAGTGAGACCACTACATTTCGAACTTCACCGAGGGACCACAGAAGTAATATTTAAGGTCTGGGATTTGTACCCTGTTTCTATAAAGAATAGGTTTGAGAACAGTAAAAAGATAGAAGGACGTGGTAACCCATTTGTCTTGACGAAGTGACGTGTATGGTGGAAGTAGTGTAGAGGTAAGAAAACGTGAAAGATAATGACGACGTCTATTAAAGGAACGAAGTGAATAAATAAATCCATTGACGATAAGTATGAGTTTCATGTCAAGTCCAAAATAGGGAAAGGATCATCGGAAGGAACTAAGGGGAGACTTTAGACTCAAATTTAGAAGAAGTGAGTTCTTAGATTCTCAAGAAGAAAAAAAAAATTTTTTCATTATTAAATAACCGACACGGTCCAGAATCAACGTCGTACGTCCCAGAAGGTAAAACCAACACTGTACGTCTTAGAAATCAACGTCGTATACTTGTACTCATACACCCTAGAACAAAGGACTAGTCCCTAGATACGGTCGGCAGGACTTAGTCCCCGTGTCTCAGAATCGATGACCTGGTGGTCTCTTCAGGGAATCTAAAGAAGATTTAGTGGAAACCGTTAGCCATCAGTCCGTAGAGTAGTGTCGCAATGATGAAGGCACCAAACACTAGTACTGGAGAGGAAGTTACCCTATAAATCTCCACTGCAATATTTAAACTTCAAATAGTTTCTTGTGTTAACGTAGACGTAAAGGATGACTGATTTAAAGATTAAAAGAGAAAAAATTACTTAATTTATAGTACCCTTAAATTTTCGTAGATAACTTTGATTCGAACTTCTAAAACTGTTTCTACTCGTGGACTTACTATCAAAAAGTGACATGTAGTCAGTTAGTGTGGTTGAGAAGGGTTAAAACGTATAGATACTAGATAAGATCTTATAAATCATCAAGGGTGAAAATTATCAATTTATAAAATCGGACTCACCCGTTGCGAGAACTATATGTTATAAAAGAGTACAATTATAAAGTAGTATCATATATCTTTGGTCTGAAATTAAAGTATTTTACTCTTTGAGACTTATCATTATAGAGTCCATAATAACTACTTCAACTCATATATCTTATTAAACTTTAAACAATCCTGTACGACCTATATTGTCACCTCGACATAAAAATTTATTATCGTAAAGAATTATAATTTACCTTTACTGTGTGTAAACTCATAAATTGAAGTGTAAAAAGGATTCATCCTTACAAAGGATCGTTAATAAATTATAATTTTAGAGACTTAATTTTTTTCTAAATAAAAACACCTACTAGTCGTACAGGGACCGATATTGAGTTTGATACTTAGAGTTTCTATATTTGGGTGTTTTGCCTAAAGTCGTTAATCGGACAATTCAAGTCAAGTTAAGTCAAGTCAGCGAGTCAGTACAGGCTGAGAAACGCTGGGGTACTTAGCGTCGTGCGGTCCGGAGGGACAGGTAGTGGTAGAGTGCCTCAAGTGAGTCTGAGTGCAGGTAGTTCAGTCACTACGGTAGGTCGGTAGAGTAGGAGACAGTAGGGGAAGAGGAGGACGGGGGTTAGGGAGGGTCGTAGTCTCAGAAAAGGTTATTCAGTTTAGAAGTGTACTCCACCGGTTTCATGATCTCGAAGTCGAAATCGTAGTAAGGAAGGTTTCTTTAGGGTCCCGACTAGAGGAAGTCTTACCTGACCAACCTAGAGGAACGTCAGGTTCCCTGAGAGTTCTCAGAAGAGGTTGTGGTGTCAAGTTTTCGTAGTTAAGAAGTCGCGAGTCAGAAGAAGTGTCAGGTTGAGAGTGTAGGTATGTACTGGTGCCCTTTTTGGTATCGGAACTGATCTGCCTGGAATCAGCCGTTTCATTACAGAGACGAAAACTTATACGATACATCCAACCAGTATTGAAAAGAAGGTTCCTCATTCACAGAAAATTAAAGTACCGACGTTAGTGGTAGACGTCACTAAAACCTCGGGTTTTTTTATTTCAGACTGTGTCAAAGATGACAAAGGGGTAGATAAAGAGTACCTCACTACCCTGGTCTACGGTACTAGAAGCAAAAGACTTACAACTCGAAATTCGGTTGCAAAAGGGAGAGGAGAAAGTGAAAGTAGTTCTCCGAAAAATCGAGGAGAAGTGAAAGACGGTATTCCCACCACAGTAGACGTATAGACTCCAATAACTATAAACAGGGCCGTTAGAACTAAGGTCGAACACAAAGAAGGTCGGGTCGTAAAGAGTACTTCATGAGACGTATCTTCAATTTATTCGTCCCACTGTTATATGTCGGAACTGCATGAGGAAAAGGATAAACCTTGG
This sequence comes from Capra ibex, assembly GCA_006410555.1. Lineage (NCBI taxonomy): Eukaryota > Metazoa > Chordata > Mammalia > Artiodactyla > Bovidae > Capra > Capra ibex. The sequence goes on from SJYO01054018.1 coordinate 1,570,345, forward strand.
TCAGACAACAAGGTACAGGTCAAGATTGACAACGAAGGACTGGACGTATGTCTAAAGAGTTCTCCGTCCAGTCCACCAGACCATAAGGGTAGAGAAAGTCTTAAAAGGTATCAAAGAACACTAGGTGTGTCACTTTCCGAAACCGTATCAGTTATTTCGTCTTTATCTACAAAAAGACCTTGAGAGAACGAAAAAGGTACTAGATCACCTACAACCGTTAAACTAGAGACCAAGGAAACGGCAAAGATTTTGGTCGAACTTATCATAATCATAATTTATAATGTAATTTTTCTCAATCTAATGGTATTTTCAAAACTGTGTAAAAAAATTTTAATTAAATAAAGAAAGTTAACCTCAGATTAATGACACGTTATTAACACCACCAAAAACGATATGCGACTGTACTTAGTCGGTGTGCACATGTACACAGGCGGTAGGGCTTGGGGGAAGGTGAGGAGAAGGGTAACGTAGGAAGACCCGACAGGGTCACGTGACCGAAACTCACGGGGCGACGGACGTAGTTTACACCTGACCAGTAGATAAAGTGTATACCGTTATATGTACGAAGTTAGGATAAGCGAGTTAAGTAGAGTGGGAGTGGAAGAGGGCCTCAGGTTTTCAGACAAGGAATGTAGACACAGAGAGAACGATAGAGGGTATATCCCAGCAGTAATGGCGGAAAGGTTTAAGGTATATATACACAATTATATGACATAACCACAAAAAAGAAAGACTGAATGAAGTGACACATATTATCCAAGGTCAAAGTAGGTGGAGGAATCTTGACTAAGTTTACACAAGAAAAATTATCGACTCATTATAAGGTAACATATATACATGGCGTTGAAAGAATAGGTAAGAAGACGGTTACCTGTAATCGAACGAAGGTACAGGATCGATAACATTTGTCACGACGTTGCTTGTAACCCCATGTGCACAGAGATAGTCAAGACCAAAGGAACCACACATACGAGTCGTCACCCTAACGACCCAACATACCGTCAAGATAAAGGTCAAAAACTATAACCTGTCAAGTTAAGTCAGTAAGTCGGCACAGACTGAGAAACGCTGGGGTACCTGACATTGTACGGTCCGGAAGGATAGGTAGTGGTTGAGAGTCTCAAACGAATTTTAGTACAGGTAGTTCAGTTACTACGGTGGGTTGGTAGAATAGGAGACGGCAGGGGAAGAGGAGGGTGGAAGTTAGAAAGGGTCGTAGTCACAGAAAAGGTTACTCAGTCAAGAAACGTAATCCACCGGTTTCATATCCTCAAAGTCGAAATCGGAGTCAGGAAGGTTATTTATAAGTTCTGACTAAAGGAAATCCTACCTGAATAAACTAGAGAAATGTCACGTTCCCTGATAGTTCTCAGAAGAGGTTATGGTGTCAAGTTTTTGTAGTTAAGAAACCGTGAGTCGGAAGAAATACCAAGTCGAGGGTGTAGGTATGTACTAATGACCTCTTTGGTATTGAAACTGATCTACCTGGAAACAACTGTTTCATTACAGAGACGAAAAATTTTACGACAGGTCCAAACAGTATCGAAAAGAAGGTACCTCGTTCTCAGAAAAGTAAAGTACCGACGTCAGTGGTAGACGTCACTAAAACCTCGGGGGGTTTTATTTCATAGAGTGACAAAGGTGACAAAGGGGTAGATAAACAGTACTTCACTACTCTGGTCTACTGTACTAGAATCAAAAGACGTACAACTTAAAATTCGGTTGTAAAAGGTGAGAGGAGAAAGTGAAAGTAGTTCTCCGAGAAATCAAGAAGAAACGAAAGACGACATTCCCACCACAGTAGACGCATAGACTCCAATAACTATAAAGAGGGACGTTAGAACTAAGGTCGAACACGAAGTGGGTCGGGCCGTAAAACGTACTACATGAGATGTATATTCAATTTATTCGTCCCACTGTTATATGTCGGAACTGTATGAGGAAAGGACTAAACCTTGGTCAGACGACAAGGTATGGATCAAGATGATAACGAAGAACTCGACGTATGTGTAAAGAGTCTTCCGTCTACTCCACCAGACCATAAGGGAAGAGAACTTCTTATGAGGTGCCAAAACCTGTTTTTGTGTAACGAGTCTTTTTACGTTAATAGTACTAGTTTTGAAAATGAATAAAACGAGAAGAAAGATATGGAGTTATTATGAAAAGGAGTCAACCTCGACAGTTTAATAAATTATTAATACGTATTATTTAAATCTTAGAATTTTGTTACGTCAAATAAGAAATTTTTAATACGAGTTCGGTAATATCTCTAATTTTATTTTAATATATCAGGTTTTTATAACGTAGTATCCAATAAAAAAGTAAAGTTCATTTTTATTCCTAATTTCAATTTTTTAAGTTTGGTCTAATTTGATGGTTATATTTGTTAAATTGGTTCTTACGTTATTTACTATAAACTATTTTTCGACAAACATGTACGTGTTGATATAGTGTGTAATAATAAGTGACGGATTAAGGATACTTCAACAACATAACTATAGTTATTATTCTATGAAAATATAAAATCCTTGTAATTTTAAAAAACTTTCTATACACGATATCTGGGCTCCTCATAATATCTAAGTTCCTTGTGTCTAAATAAACATAAAGAGAGAGAGGGTATTTTGACACAAAAGGGTGTCGGGTCCAAGACACAGAAAAATAAGTAATGGAGTTCGTAAACTACTTATAAACTTTTTACTCGTTTACCTACTTCTTTACTGTTACAAGTCCCTTAAGTATTGTAGAATTAGAGACGATACGGGTCATGAAGGGTAACTCCGTTAAAAGATATGTCTGACAGAACACTGGACGATTGACCATCTTAATCACTATCCACGATTATGGATCTCTTTAAGTTATTCGGTACTCTGATGTCTTCTCCTCTGTGTCGGGTTATGACCCACCGGTCTTCGTGACTACTGAGTTACTCTGGGAAAGAAAGTCACGTAAGTCTCTTTCGTCGTCCCTATTATCATCGAGTCGACCATTTATTAGGTGGACGTTACGTCCTCACTAAACCTGAATCAGCGAGTCAGTACATGCTGGGGTACCTGACATCGGGTGGTCCGACAGGTACCTCTAAGAAGTCCGTTCTTATGACCTCACCCGACGATACAGGAGGAGGTACCCTTAGAAGGGTTGGGTCCCTAGCTTGGGTCCAGAGGATGTAGCGTCCACCTGAGAAATGGTCGACTCGATGTACCCTTCGGTGAGATCAAGTTAAGGACCCGACCCTTCAAAGGGACCTCTTCCCCGATTGGTGAGGTCATAAGAACCCGAAGGGACCACCGAGTCTGTCATTTCTTAGGTGGACGTTACATCCTCTGGACCCAAGTTAGGGACCCAACCTTTCTATGGGACCTCCTCCCGTCCCGTTGGGTGAGGTCATAAGAACGGACCTCTTAGGGGTATCTGTCTCCTCGGACCGTCCGATGTATGTCAGGTACCCCAGTATTTCTCGCCTGTACTGACTGATTCGTGTCGTATCGTTAGTCCCCTTGTCTCTACCGACCCAGTCATGTGTCCGGTAAAATAGGAGTTATTACTACCTGATGATAAGGTCAGGAAACACTGCGGAAGACATATAAGGAAGAACAGTGTCTCTGTGGTTTTGAAACACGACAAAGACTCTGTCAAAAGTCAGAAGGAATGAACTTGAAGATAGAAATTCTTCATTTGTAATAAAGTTGAAGTCCATTATATATGAGAAATGAAGTAAAAACACACCATTTAATAATTATTCGCATACAATTGAGAGAGAGGAGTAGAGGTACTCTCCACGTACGAGGAAATGAGGTACCTATAACCCTAACCGGTACCCTGAACGAAACTGGGTACTTTATACTCTCCTTCTGTCACCTGGTTCAAACTTGGGTTTACAATTCTTCTTCCTATACAAAAACGAGTGAGGAAAACATAAAGACGGAAAGAGGTATTCTTGTACGACGACTAGGTTCTTCCTACTCCCTGTGTAAGTTGTCTAGAACATAGGTTGGGTGCCTTCTCTGGGTTCGGGACAGATCCAGTCTATTTCGGTCGGGTGAGTGGTTATCTCTTTGTATTATCTCTTCTCGAGTAACACAATTCGGTGACTGTAAAACACCACCAAACAACACTTCGTTATCAATTTTTGTAGCAGACTTAGTCTAAATTGCAAAAAGAGGGACTTACCTCTTTTACAGTTTGACTCAGTAATGACTACAGTAGAAGTGTTTTTAGAGTCCCCTGAATGTATTCCATGTCTCGTAATTAAGTGTATTCAGTGACTATTATTATAACAGATACTCTCGTACCAGGGGTTTCCACCCACTGAAGTGACGAGGTTACGGTAGAAATACGTGATACTAGAAATAGTCCCAACTTTGGGATTAAGGGCCCCGGTTGGAGGAATCTATCCCATCTCTAACTGATCGATAAGAGGAAATGGAGGGTCCTTGTGTTTATCCAATAAAAGGAGATCTGAAACAATTTTAAGGTAATAGGTATACTGGTTTAAGGTCGGTTCACCTTCACGATATGGTCCGTCTGGAGTGACATGAAACGAAATAACGTGGAGTGTCTATGACGTAAAAAGTATACACTACGGGTACCATCGAAGGTATAAGAAATGGAAAAGACCGACCTACCCTTATTTATATCGGGAGTTCCGTTAGAACCTTTAGTTTACCATTTCTACAACTTCAGTGTTTCACCTTCTTTGGGTTCATACGACTAGTGGGAAAGTTCTTCTCCACAAACTGGTCATCCCATTGGTTGAACAAGATCAAACGGGTCTTGTAAGGGTCAAAATTGTTACTGTTAGAGTGTAGAGACCTAGGGGGAGGTAGGATCCGTTTAGTCTTGTAACCAGTGAACTGACTGTTCTCGGAGAGGAAACCACACAGTGTATTCGATCCCTACAATGACTCTAGTTGTAAAGTTGAACATGCTCTCACAAAGTATAAATCGTCAAACCTTCTTTCAGTCCTGTCTCTGCACATTTTAGGAATATTGACGAATCGTACAGACTTTAAAACGGGTTGAAAAATCAAAAATAATTTAGCACCAACACTATAACATAGATGTGACCTACTAAGAATTCAATATCAGTATTGATTATTAAACTTAAATAACCGTCTTGATTGTCTGTAAGATAAAAATATCTTTTACTTAGTTTAGGTATGAAAACTTGGAGTCAGACCATAGATGAGACAAAAGGGTCACTACTATACAATGGTAAGTCAATTGAAGAGGAAGGGAAGAGGGAAATATACGGATTTATATATGTGTCGGTGTATATATGTATACTGACATTCGTATACTATAGACCTCACAGACAAGTGTGACCGAAGAGAGATAAAGGTTTTGCGTTTACCAATTCGGATGACGGACGTTACGTCCTCTGGGGTCAAGCTAAGGACCCAGTCCTTCTAGGGGACCTCTTCCCTATCCGATGAGTGAGGTCAAAAGAAGGTCACTCGAAGGGACCACCGAGTCTACCATTTCTTAGGTGAAAGTTACGTCCTCTGGACCCAAACTATGGACCCAACCCTTCTACGGGACCTCCTCTTATGTCGTTGGGTGAGGTCATAAGAACGGATCTCTTAGGGGTGCCTGTCTCCTCGGACCGTCCGATGTCAGGTCCCCCAACGTTTCTCAGTCTGTGTTGACTCGTTGATTCGTGTGTGGAGACCGTTGTCGTCTAGAAGATCTTTAGTTCTGATAGTAGGGGGTCCAAGGATGAAGGTCTCTCAGGGGAGTACGAATTTTCTCAGACCTCTTTGTCCCTGGTCAAGTGGACTCTGGAGGTAACTACATGTGTTAATACAATCTCTCAGTGACTAAAATTACTATTCAGTCGGAACCACTTAGTGCGGAACTACAAATATTACATTACGTTTCGGGGCTGAGACTATTTTCGGTGTCGGTTAGCCGTCGATGTATCGAGGTGTGTCTTCGGTTAGAGAAATACCAGCAGATAGGTAGGGGGTCACAATACGAATCACCTTCTCTGGGGTCTGTCCTACAGGTCCAAGGATTACTACCTTCTAGAAAATTAAACACTAAAGGGATGACCATACTTCAACATTTTTAAACCGGACACTATCTTGGTTCCACGTACTGTCATCACCTCAATGAAGCCGTCTTCTGTGGTCCGTTAGGTCTTACTTAGAATCGTACCTTCTACGACCATTCTTTTCATAAGAGAGATGGTTGTTCCGATAAGTTTGTACAACCTAGATTTCGGATCCCATTTTTGTCTTAGGAACCGATCTCGACTACGACGCCCGTGGTCCTATCCTGGGAAAGGGTTGTTACGAAACCCCTTTCTGATAGAGATCGAGGTACCTGGGACAGAGGTATAACATAGACTTATGATTGTAAACTACATTGGAGACAGTTATTCAAGTGAATCTGTCAAGTGGATATGTTGGATGAAGGGACTTAGACTTGTTCAGTGGGGTTCTCTTGACCAGTCTTACAAAAGATAGAGAATCTCAACTTGGGGTTAATAAAAGGGATCTTGATTCTTCTACTATGAGTTGATAAGGTTCCACTGAAGAGAGACCGAGATCAAATCACCATTTCTGGAGAGACTGTGGATGATACACGGTAATGAACCACCACCAAAATCAGCGATTCAGTAAGGTTGAGGACGTTGTGACACCTGACATCGGACGGTCTGAGGAGACAGGAACCCTAAGACGTCCGTTCCTATGACCTCACCCAACGGTAAAAGAAGAGGTCCCCTAGAAGGACTGAGTCCTTAACTTGGGTCCAGAGGACGTAACGTCCGTCACATGTCCAGACACACCCGACTTTCACATTCATATACCTATTAGGTGCCACTAATAACCCTTCTCGTACTACTAATGACATACTTCATAGAGTCATAAAGTACTCTTACTTAAATTTTTTCTTTTAAGTTCTCAATTTGACGAGGTGACCCAGTTCTGTCGGTGGGTGAAAACTCGTCCTAACTTTCCTGTCGTCCCGACTCATTGAGGTTCATCTCTTCGTCTCAACCACTATAGGTCCCTCTTCGTCCTGTTCTTCTAAAGTCCTCCTCTCCCCACACACTGAGTGACGCCTCCGTAGTGTATAGACTAGGGACTGTGGTAGAGTGCGAACCCGATTCCTTTGGTAAGGGTTACTCTCTATGGGTTCGTTGAGGGTCCCCTCGGAGTCACTTTACTGAAGGGTCCAGTGTTCATGTGTGTCCACGTCGTATGTTCACCGATAACGGTTGTCTTTCGTTCCGGGAGTTGTTTACCTGGGACCACTAGACACGCACTGGAACTCTAAAGGGTTCTTTCCGTCTGTCTTCTTTTCTATCTTTGTCTGATAAAAGTTGATTCCACGTGTTTTATTAGACATTTGAAACCATGTTTATAATAAATCAATAAACTCATTGATATTCATTTTCAACTCATTTCAATTACTTAATTTTCGTACTCGTGGTCTTTGTGTGTCCGACCCAATAGAGGTGACACCACGACCTGTCCCATAAACTCAAGGTTCGTAGAGTTGACGAAGTAGACATTTTACCCTTATTATTATCAAGGGTTAGTCGATAGTGACAGTAGTAGTAGATACACATTACTACAGATAAAGGGTCCAAAGATTCAGTCCTTCATGCGTATCGAATTCTCCTTTGTTATACTTGACTAATTGTAGACCTTCTGTCGAGTATGTAAGTCTGTAGAAATCTTACCCTGTTATGTTAGTGTCGGATTACTTCTGCTCCTGTGAATCAATCGTCGATGTCGTATTATGAGTAAGGATAACTTTCCGTTCCCACTCATTTATTCACATTATCTAGACTTCTTTTACTCCCTCAACGGTGTGTATATCTCTTCTATTTTTCCTCATCCGTTCTTCATCTTTTCATTTTTCTTGTGTAAACTTAGGCAAGATTACTCCACCTACTTTGACCTCGGATAATATGTCTTACTTCATTCGGTCTTTCTTTTTGTGGTTATAGTATATGATTGTGTATATATACCTTAAATCTTTCTACCATTCCTATTGGGACATGCGTTCTGTCGTTTTCTCTGCGTCTACATATCTTGTCAGAAAACCTGAGACCCTCTCCCTCTTCCACCCGACTAAACCCTCTTACCGTAACTTTGAAACTACGTACTATATCCTACGAACCCCGACCACGAGACCCTACTGGGTCTCCCTACCATACCCCTCCCTCCTCCACCCTCGCCCCAAGTCCTACCCCTTGTGTGCATATGGGTACCACCTAAGTACAACTACGTACCGTTTTGGTTATGTTATAATATTTCATTAATTGGAGGTTAATTTTATTTTTTTAAATTTTCTTTTTCTTTTATATATGTGAAGGGGACACCGAGTCTACTATTTCTTAGACGGACGTTACGTCCTCTGGGTCCAGCCCTTCTCGGGGACCCCTTCCTTTACCGTTGGGTGAGGTCATAAGAACGGACTTCTTAAGTTACCTGTCTCCCCGGACCGTTCGATATCAGGTACCGTAACGTTTCTCTACCTGTACTGACTCACTGATTACGAAAGTAAGAGAAAGTTCTCTATTCTAATACTGAGGAAAGAACTCCAAAGGTGTGTGATAAAAAAGTCTTTTATTTAATCTGTTCTTTCTTCCTTTTAGTCCGAGAACTAATGGGACACTAAAAGGAGAATATTAAAACTTCGGACGTATGGACTAAAGATTATGAACAAGAGAGATCTAGGGGAAGGTCCCAGGATAAAGGTGTTCTTGATGAAACAACACCGGACTAACGTTTACTTTCCGATCAATCATCGAGATAAGGAAGGAACACGTTACATACATAAATTTGTCACCTAAGAAATTTTCCTTATTTCGAGGTAGTGCTAGGTCCGTGAAAGGTGTCTTGGGGAGTGAATGTGGTGTTTTTAAGTTGTAAGTTTTTTGATTCTAGTACCGTAGACCAGGGTAGTGAAGTACCGTTTATCTACCCCTCTGTTACCTTTGGTACTGTCTGAAATAAAAGAACCCGAGGTTTTAGTAACGTCTACTGACGTCACTAAAGTACCACTGACGTTGGTACTTTAATTTTCTGAGAACGAGGAACCTTCTTTTCGACACTGGTTGGTTCTGTCGTATAACTGTTCTTCTCTATAACGAAACGACTGTTTCCAGGCAGATCAGTTTCAATACGAAAAAGGTCATCAGTACATACGTACACTCTCAACCTGGTATTTCTTACGACTCGTGACTTTTTAACTACGAAAACTTGACACCACAATCTCTTCTGAGAACTCTTAGGGAACCTGACGTTCCTCTAGTTTGGTCAGTTAGGATGTCCTTTAGTCAGGACTTATAAGTAACCTTCCTGACTACGACTTCGACTTCCAGGTTATGAAACCGGTGGACTACACTTCTTGACTGAGTGACCTTTTCTGGGACTACGACCCTTTCTAACCTCCGTCCTCCTATTCCCCTGAGGTCTTCTACCCTACCAACCCACCGTAGTGGCTGAGCTACCTGTACTCAAACTCGTTCGAGGCCCTCGACCACTACCTGTCCCTCTGGACCGTACGACGTCAGTTACCCCAGTGTTTCTCAGCCCGTGTTGACTCACTGACTTGACTTGACACCTTCAGAATTACAAACCGTTTTTAACAGTGTCCCATGTTTGAGTACCCATTAAATTTTTAATAGAAAGAGTAGTCAGTAGTTCATGTTTTACAAGGAGTTGTATGACTTTAGACGAACTACTACGATCTTTAATCCCTCCCTTCCTTCCTCGAACCTAAAAGTGTTTTGTTCGGTGATTTTAAGTTCAGAAATTTACTTCTTTGGTATATACTTATTTCCTTCGAAAGAATTAGTTTTAGGGACAAAGTTTATAAGTTATGTTCGAACCGAAAAATACCTGGGTCCCCTACCAGAAAGGGAAATGAACGTCAAGTGGAGGTACTTATCCACCGATTCACAAAAAAAGTAGTAGGAAATTTTTCGATTAACATAGTTATATATGAAGACTCTACAACGAGTTTTTCTTTTATAGGAAATTCACATTCCGGTTTCTGTGCTTGTCAAAAGTGGTGATAGTGGTTGGGTCGGTGACTAAGTAAATTTTAACAATTCCGAAGTTAATAGGACATTCTCGGTTTCTTGTAAACGAAAGAGACTCTACCGGAGAAGACACTGGAGTTCTCTAGGTGACCCGGGGGTTCCTTGTACAAAAGAGAGGTCGAGTTTATAAAAATTGTGTACAAAAACAATACTAACCGATTCATACACCACTGATGATAAATAATCCCGTTCTAAATTTGAGGATTTTCTACACCGAGTACCAAAATTTTAGTCTGGTAGGACTCTGACAGGAGGTTTTATTTTTGGTCACTGCGATCTTAAGAAGAGTACTTTGGCTAAAAGTCAGTATATTCCTCCCTTATTAATATTATAGGAGATCACTATATATCCGTGTTTATTTTTAAAGGTTTGGAGTCTTGTAGACAAAAACTTTTATTTCTTTTTACGTAGAAAGAGATAATCTACAGATACACCAAGGTCTACTGTTATAAAGTAGTACCTATATAAATCGACACTGAAGATTAAGTCCTATAAACTAATTTTATACAGTTTAATTTAATAAGTGGTATTAAAAGTCGGATTACACTTAAGGGAGGTCCTTGTACAAATATTAACAGACGTAAACAAAGTAAAAGAGTCTTAAACAACGAAAAGAAACGTGTAAGAAAAAAATAAGATAAAATGAAATATTAAGATAAAATATGACGAAGTATTCATTACCTCCATATCAAATACGAGAGAAAACTCAATATACACCGTCTTAACACTGTTAGTATAGAAAAGGTCCCCGTTACGAGAAGTTTTAACTGTGATTAGTTTCATAAAAAGTTACGGTATTTACTTATTGTCTTTAGTAATATATGATATATTTTAATGTCATAAATAAGTATAATGTGTTACGACAATAAGTCAGAGATTCAGTACAGGTCAAAAAACACTGAGACACCTGATGTCGTACGGGTCAAGGAGTCAGGAGGTGACAGAGGGTCAAACGAGTTTCAGTACAGGTAACTCAGTCTACAGTAGGTTGGTAAAGTAGGAGACAACAGGGGAAGAAAACGGAAGTAGAAAGGGTCGTAATCCCAGAAAAGGTTACTCAACCGGGAAACGTAGTCCACCCGTTTTATAACCTTGAAGTCGAAGTCGTAGTCGGGAAGGTTACTTATAAGTCCCAACTAAATGAAATCTTAATTGACCAAACTAGAGGAACGTCAGGTTTCCTGAGAGTTCTGAGAAAAGGTTGTGTTGTCAAGTTTTCGTAGTTAAGAAGCCGTAAGTCGAAAGAAATATCAGGTTGAGAGGGTAGGTATGTACTGATAACCTTTAGGTATCGGAACTGCTATACTTGGAAATAACCATTTTACTACAGAGACGAAAAATTATACACAGACAGACCCAAACAGGATCGAGAGGAAGGTTCCTCGTTCGCAGAAAGGTAAAGTACCGACGTCAGTGGTAGACGTCACTAAAAAACTCGGGTTCTTTTATTTTAGACAGTAACGAAGGTGTAAAAGGGGAAAACACACGGTATTTCACAAATGAGACTCTATCCATGATCAGATTCACGAATTGTAAATAATTGAGTAAGTTAGGAGTTTTGTAGGGGTACTTGTTTCCAGGCTGTCGTTAGAGACTGAATACTACCAAATCGAATGTTAAAAAGTTGAAATACTACTGCACTTTCGTTATGTGTAAATCACCTATAGTATACTTATTACTAGAGGTGAAATGTCTACTCCCTAAACTTCGTTTCTCCAATTATTGGACAGGATTGAGTAGTCGATTATTGGTCGATTATCTGGGTCAAAAGTTCGTGGTTTTTCGGAGTGTAACTCTCCGAATTGGTGATTCGACCCAACGGAGTCACTTGACTCTATTGAAATGTGGTAACGGTGTTTATATATAGTTTATATGTTTTTACGAGAACAGTAGGGGACAACTGTTTCAAGACTATGAAGGGGTGACTAGGTCGACAGGCACATGATATGTGAAGGTGTGAGTTGAGTAACATACCGTGAATGCGAACACATTGAGAGGTGTGTCTTTGTATGTAAGATGTTATAAATAACGACGGACAAACCAAATTTTAAAAAAAACGGAGTCAGAAATTGTGTGAGGGAATTGAGTTGTCTTGAACAATTTACGTACATGTCACTTTCTTTTCCTGACGTGTCGTCTGGCCCGTCGACAATGATCGACTCGGTATGTCTTTCCACTCGTCGAGTTACATTTGTCAGGATTCTCACATCTTCTCGAGTCAATTCAAGGTACCTTTTCGTTTGTATAAATAGGGGTTTCCGGTTTCCCTAGTAAACCAACCTTTTTTTATCAATTGTTTTACGTTACTACTATATTCTGACCTGTGAAGTTATGTGACCTCTAGTAAACGAGGAGAGGACGTGTTGTTTTCGACCTTTCTGTCAAATCTTTCATTTATTGAATTTAAGCAGAAATAGTCTACTTCTTTGAATGGGTATGTCCATTTCCCTGTACAGATCAAAGTGGTTTGACCGATCTCCATTTTGCTCCAGTTCTTAGTTTGAGGGGGTTGGGAGGAGGTCCCGAGACAGATATAAGATAGTACGTAGATGAAAAGTCAGACGAGACAGAATTGACTTTGACGACAAAGTCGAGGACCAAAGGACGAATTGAGTCTGATTTATTCTAAAGTGACACAGTTCCTAGATGACGGTGGGGTCTAGTAGATGAACTTAACCTTAGACCCCGTCTTAGTTCCGTAACCATAAAAAAAAATGTCATTTTTTTTAAAAGTACGTATATGTTTTCATTTCAGATTATCGGTTCTTAGTAGGACAAAGTCGTTGATAGTTGAGTAGTTACTAGTTAGAACGAAGTAATACCGAAGAAGGAGGTCTACTAACAGTTCACTTAAAGTATAAAGTACAATAAAATAGATTTTTGTAAAACTCCACACACGTACGAGTCAACGAAGTCAGTCCAGGTTAAGAAACGTTGGAATGTCTGACATCGGGCGGTCCGAGGAGACAGGTACCCTAAGAGGTCCGTTCCTATGACCTCACCCGACGATACGGGAGGAGGTCCCCTATAAGGGTTGGGTCCCTGACTTGGGACCAAAGGGTCCCGAGGACGCAACGACCGTCTAAGAAGTGGTAGACTCGGTGGTCCCTTCGGGGTTATGAAACTATACACATAGATTTTGTATTCCTGAGAAATTTTTGTTGGTGTTATCGTAGTGGTATGGAATTTTTAATTAAGATTGAGGAAGATTACTAATAATAAAGTGATTATAAAAGTTTTCCTAGGTTTCTAAATATGGAACGTAAGTCTCATATGAAAGAATCTGTGAGGATCGAATACCCGAGAGGGAGGTAGGAGAACGGAAAATTGAGAAAAAAACTTCTTTAGTCCAACAAAAGACATTTCATAAGGTATCGGACATAAAACGATTAATATATGGACATGATATTATGGGAAATTACACAAAGAGACGAAGGACACAAAGGTCAGCTAGTCCTTAATCCATTTATTTAAATAAACTGAAGTTAAAACTAAGAAACGTTCTTATGAACTGCCCATCCCCACATGTATATCACAAACCGACACGGAAATACACTACGACCCACACTAGTAACGGGTCTAGGTGATTAAAGTGAACCCAACGTTTTACCCTTTACGATTAAAATGGTAAGGAAGGTACTAGTAATCGAACTTATGAGAATGTTTTTCCTTAAAAGGGAGTAATTGAAACATCAATGAAACTCCTGATAAAGTATATCCTTTTCATTCTTTTATAAAGACAGGGAATTAAATGATGAAAGTGTTATTTTCAATAAAATGATTGTTTAAGGTTTACACTGGTAATTCTTAAAAACAAAACAAATTAGAAAACCATCGTAATAATCAAACACCTACCTTTATATGAACTATACGTAATTAACGACGACCATAGGATGTCCATTCTGGAAATCCAATCAAATGTGAAGAAAAACGATACTGGGGTCGTCACAAACTATCGTCACGATAGAACGAAAGGTCTTACTGTTCTGTAAGGTCAGAGTGTCGGTGTACATATAGTTACTTTAATCTTGTGTGGGAGTGTGGTATGTGTTTGTATTTAAGTTTTAACTAATTTCTTAATTTATATTCTGTACTATGGTACTTTAAGGGTCTTCTTTTGTGTCCGTTTTGTAAGAGACTGTATTTGACATAATTACAAAAGAATCCAGTCAGAGGATTCCGTTATCTTTATTTTCGTTTTCCTTTGTTTACCCTGGAATGGTTTGAATGTTCGAAAACGTGTCGTTTCCTTTGGTATTTGTTTCACTTTTCTGTTGGATAACTTATCCTCTTTTATAAACATTTAGTACGTTGACTACTTCCGAACTAGAAGTTTTATATGTTCGTTAAGTATGTTTGAGTTGTTACTTTTTTGTTTGTTGGGTTCTCTTCGTCCGTCTTCTGTATTTGTCTGTAAAGAGGTTTCGTATGTCCACGAGTTTTCTGTGTACGTTTTACGAGGTGTAGTGATTAATAATTATAATCTCTTTACGTTTAGTTTTGGCGTTAATCCATGGTGGAGCACGGACAGTCCTACCGGTAGTAATTCTTCAGATATTTATTATTTACGATTTCTCCCACACCTCTTTTTCCTTGAAAGGATGCAACAACCACTCTTACATTTAACCACGTCGGTGATACCTTCTGTCATACCTCAAAGGAGTCCTTTGATGGGTTGTTAGGGTGAGGATCCGTATATAGACCTGTTTTCAAATTAAGTTTATCTATGTACGTGAGGATACAGGTATCTTTGTGATAAGTGTTATCCGTTCTGTACGTTTACTGGATTTATAGGTACCTGTCTACTTACCTATTTCCTCTACATCTTGTATACATGTTACCTTATGAAGAGTTGGTATTTTTTCTTACTTTAACGCGACAAACGTCGTTGTACCTACCTGGATCTCTAATAGTATGAGTCACTTCATTCAGTCTTTCTCTTTCTTTTTACAATATAGTATAGGGAATATACACCTTAGATTTTATACTACGTTTACTTGAGTGGATACTTTCTCTTTTTCTGAGTGACTGTACCCAACAGTTCCCCCTCCTTACCCCCTTCCTACCTTACCCTCGAACCCCAATCGACTACGTTTGACAAGATATACTCTATCTATGTACTGTTCCAAGATGATATATATCGTGTCTCTTGACATAAGTCGAAGGACACTATTTGGTATTACCTTTTCTTATATTTTTTATTACAGATACATATACATATATCATTCATATTTCAGATATATATATTATATATAACTATTACCATGATATGTCGTTTTCCGTTTCCTCTTTTCCTTTCTATGTGAGTAAACTTACGTCTCAAGGTTTCTTATCGTTCCTCTCTATTCTTTTGGAAAGATTCGCCTGTTACGTTTCTTTATCTCCTTTTTACTATCTTACCCTTTCTGATCTCTAGAGAAGTTCTTTTAATCTCTATGGTTCCCTTATAAAGTACGTTTTTACCCGTGTTATTTCCTGTCTTTACCATACCTGGATTGTCTTCGTCTTTTATAATTCTGTTCCACCGTTCTTATGTGTCTTCTTAATATGTTTTTTCTAGAAGTGCTAGGTCTATTAACGCTACCACACTAGTGAGTGGATCTCGGTCTGTAGGACCTTACACTTCAGTCCACCCGGAATCCTTCGTATTGATACTTGTTTCGATCACCTTCACTACCTTAAGGTCGACTTGATAAAGTTTAGGATTTTCTACTACAACACTTTCACGACGTAAGTTATACGGTCGTTTAAACCTTTTGAGTAGTCACGGGTGTCAGTCAACCTTATCCAGTCAAAAGTAAGGTTAGGGTTTCTTTCCGCTATGGTTTCTTACAAGTTTGATGGTGTGTTAACGTGAGTAGAGTGTGTGATCGTTTCATTACGAGTTTTAAGAGGTTCGGTCCGAAGTTGTCATACACTTGGCACTTGAAGGTCTACAAGTTCGACCTAAATCTTTTCCGTCTCCTTGGTCTCTAGTTTAAGGGTTGTAGACAACTTAATAACCTTTTCGTGCTCTCAAGGTCTTTTTATAGATGAAGACGAAATAACTGATCCTCTTCTGAACCTGACGTTCCTCAAGGAACCTAACGTTCCTCTAGGTTGGTAAGATAGGATTTCTTTAGTCAGGACTTATAAGTAACCTTCCTGACTACGACTTCGACTTTGAGGTTATGAAAATGGTACACTACACTTCTTGACTGAGTAATCTTTTCTGGAATTACGACCCTTTTTAACTTCCGTCCTTCTCTTCCCCTGAGGTCTTCTACTCTAACAAACTACCGTAGTGACAGTTACCTGTACTCAAACTCATTCGAGACTCTCAACCACTGCCTGTCTCTTCGGACCGTACGACGTCAAGTACCCCAGCGTTTATCAGTCTGTACTGACTCGCTGGTTTAACTTGACTTAACAACCTAGTATCTTTTTCGTTCTCTCAAGGTCTTTTTGTAAATGAAGACGAAGTAACTGATGCGATTTCGGAATCTGACACACCTAGTGTCGTTTGGTACCTTTCCAGAACTTCTCTACCCTTATGGTCAGGTGAAATGAACGGAGGACTTTTTAGACATACGTCCAGTTCTTCGGTTCAATCTTGACCTGTACTTTGTTTTCTGACCAAGGTTTAGACCTTTCCTCATGCGGTTCCGACATATAACAGTGGAACAGATAAATTGAATATACGTCTCATGTAGTACGTTTTACAGTCCGACCTTAAACCTTAGTTCTAACGGTCCTCTTTATAGTTATTGGAGTCTTTACGTCTACTATGGTGGGAATACCGTCTTTCACTTCTTCTTGATTTGTCGGAGAACTACTTTCACTTTCTGTTCTCACCTTTTACAACTGAATTTTGAGTTGTAAGTCTTTTGATTCTAGTACAGTAGACCAGGGTAGTGAAGTACCGTTTATCAACCCCTTTGTTACCTTAGTTATTGTCTGAAATAAAACCCCCCCGAGGTTTTAGTGACGTCTACCACTGACGTCGGTACTTTAATTTTCTGTGAACGAGGAACCTTCTTTTCAATACTGGTTAGATCTGTCGTATAATTTTTCGTCTGCAATTGCAAAAATTGTTTCCAGTCAGAGCAGTTTCGATACCAAAAGGGTCATCAGTACATACCTACACTCTCAACCTGATATTTCATACGACTCACAGTTTCTTAACTAAGAAGACTTGACACCACAACCTCTTCTGAGAGCTCTCAGGGAACTTGACGGTCCTCTAGTTTAGTCAGTTAGGACTTCCTTTACTCAGGACTTATAAGTGACCTTCCTGACTACGATTTAGGATTTATGTTGGAGGACATAAGTAGGATTGATTTATGTATAAGTGAAAAAAAAGACTATTTTCTTCTATGTATGTGTAATATTCTCATTTTGAAGCAACTAATTTTATTGACTTATTACTTTTATTAAGTTAAAAGGTGGATTTAATATCACTTATTTAATAACCACTCAATACCGATATTTACAATATGTCTAGACTTTTTTTATTATCATCGTGTCTACTGAGAGGTTTCTCTGTCAATCTACTATTTTTATACACTGTTCTCATATGTGGCTTGTATTAGAACTATAATTTATCAGAATTTCTTTATTCGGTCCTGAAGTGATAACCATGCCACCTATTCTTAGACGGACGGTTACGTCCCCTGCACCCAGGTTAGGGAACAGGTCCTTCAAAGTGTGTGATGTTTCGTTGATTCGGACACATGGTGTTGATGGTTCGGGTGTACAACGTTGGTGACTTTGGGTACGCAGATGTCGAACACGAGACGTTATTCTCTTCAGTGGTGTCACTCTTCGGACGCGTGACACCGATCTCTCATCGGGGATGAACGGAGTTACTCTCTTTCGGACACGTGTGGTTGGTTCTGGGTCATGTTGGTTTTAATTATGTTAATTTATTAACGGAGAACTCTTTAGACATACGTCCAGTCCTTCGTTGTCAATCTTGACCTGTACCTTGTTATCTGACTAAGGTTTATCCTTTTCCTCATACAGTTCCGACATATAACAGTGGGACGAATAACTTGAATATACGTCTCATTTAGTACTCTTTGCTACCTGACCTTCTTTGTGTTCGATCTTAGTTCTAACGGCCCTCTTTATAGTCGATACGTCTACTGTGGTGGGAATACCGTCTTTCATTTCTCCTCGATTTTTCGGAGAACTACTTTCACTTTCTCCTTTCCTTTTTTCAACCGAAGTTCGAGTTGTAAGTCTTTTGCTTCTAGTACCGTAGACCAGGGTAGTGAAGTACCGTGTATCTACCCCTTTGTCACCTTTGTCACAGTCTGAAATGAAAAAACCCGAGGTTTTAGTGACATCTACCACTGACGTCGGTACTTTAATTTTCTACGAATGAGGAACCTTCTTTTCAATACTGGTTGGATCTATCGTATAAGTTTTCGTCTCTGTAATGAAACGGCTGATCCCAGGCGGATCAGTTCCGCTACCAAAAAGGACACCAGTACATACCTACACTCTCAACCTGACACTTCTTCCGACTCACGGCTTCTTAACTACGAAAACTTGNCGTTCCTCTAGGTTGGTCAGGTAAGACTTCCTCTAGTCGGGACCCTAAAGAAACCTTCCTTACTACGACTTCGACTTTGCGGTCATGAAACCGGTGGAGTACGCTTCTCAACTGAGTCACCTTTTCTGAGACTACGACCCTCCCTACCCCCCGTCATCCTCTTCCCCTACTGTCTCCTACTCTACCGACCTACCGTAGTGACTGAGCTACCTGTACTCAGACTCACTTGAGGCCTTCTACCACTACCTGTCCCTCCGGACCGTACGACACTAAGTACCCCAGCGTTTCTCAACCTGTACTGACTCGCTGACTTGACTTGACTTAACTTTTTTGAGAAAATTTACCTTTTAATTCGTTTTGTGAAAAACCCTTTTTAGTTAATTCCCATCACCAATAGAGACATCCCTCCTTTCATCTATCCAACCCTACCCTATATGTTCTCAGAATTTTCAGAACCCTCAAGATAAGGTATTTGACTTAATACCGATGTGTCTCCAGATTAAATAATAATGATAGAGACTAATAAGAATTGTCACGTATAAATTTAATACATATATAAAAACACAGTATACAAATTATTATAAATCAATCTACATGTACAGTCACTCCTTTTTGTAAACTTGTGAGTCGGTGTGATTACTAATTTATCGACTTCTCATTACTTTTTTCAAATAACTCAAGCATTCATTTTTTAATTTATATGTATAAAATGTATATTACCGAAGGGACCACCGAGTCGACCATTTCTTAGATGGACGTTACGTCCTCTGGACCCAAGTTAGGGACCCAACGCTTCTAGGGGATCTCTTCCCTTGTCGATGACAGAGGTCATAAGACCGGACCTCTTAAGGTACCTGACATATCAGGTACCCCAGTGTTTCTGAACCTGTGCCTCCTCGCTGAAAGTGAAAGTGAAAGTAAAATGTATATTTCATTTCCCTGTTATTTAGTCCGTGGGTACAAGTTGAATAGTCTATATTTGGTAATATAAAGATTCTTTATTAAAACAATTAATAAATCGTCTTACGTAGTTCTCAGAATTTTTACAAAAATAGTAAACCACATTAAGTAAAAAGTCAAAAGTTTCTTCGTAGGTCTTTCTAGTACATAACTACAAGTAGTACTACAAAGAATATTTAAGTTTTTTACATTCGTTGAATTATAATATTGATTGATATTTGTTTATCTAATTTCATGTGAGCACTTTACTTTATACGTTTGTCTTATATAAAAGTTTAAAATTATTACACTCATTTACGAATACACTTCAATACTCTCCCCTTTTTATTTTCTAGATTTGTCAATTATATTATAGGTCCATAAGGACTTTCGGAATTTGAATTAAAAGAAACTACAAACTTAAGTAAAAAATCCGTAGTCAACGTTTCATGGATCTTTATAAGTGACAATCTAAAGACCTCCCTATACAATCTTATAATTTTCCCTAATAAAGACCTTTGGTTTTAATATCCCCAAGGACCCTAAAATTTTGAAAAAAAAAATGTAAAAAGAATATGAAATGTGAAAGGACGTGGAAAGTTTTTAGAGTGTTCTTCCGTTTAGAACATGTTTTTCTGTAGTGATTATAAAAATAATTAAATGAGTTATTAATACGTAAATTATAGAAAAGACAGATCTGTGACTCCTAAACAAACACTTATCTTTATTGTGATCCAGTAGAAGGAGTCTGGAATGTAAGTTCCCCTCCTCTGTCTTTTATTTGTTCCCCCTTTTTTTTTTTTGGGACGACCAAACCTACACCCCACTCTGTCCTTCTTTCCTGAGTTCTACCAGACTTGATGACTCTCATACTACTGTAAGTGTCTCCCTCTCTTTATTTCACAAAGTTCATACAGTTTACGTATCTCTTCAATGACTAGTTTATTATATGTACTTTGTGTGTATATTTCCTCAATCCTAACTGGGAACCGACTTATGTGACTTTTCGATTGAGGGGTAAACAGAGGTTTAGTATTTTTTTATTTGGAAAGAAAAATTAATACTTTTAAAATTACATTATTCAATTCGTGAAGAATAGTCTTCCTTTTTTTTAACTTTTAATTTCCTAAAGGTCCAAGATATCTAAAAACGTCGAAGTCCAAACTTAAAGAATTGAACGGGCTCTCCGATTCTTTCAATCCACACCTTCGAAAACTCTCCGTAAAATATCCCAGGGAAGTAGTCTAAGTAAAGTGATAAAACTGGTTTTAAAAATATTCACAGGTTCGTAGAAGATTGATATTGGTGATAGATATCAAACTACTACGTTTAATTAGTTAGAGAAAAAAAACAAACAAAGGTACTTTTTTCAAGGGAAGTTAAATTCTTAATACTACAATAGAGGTCGACAAAATTACAGTGTGTGTGGATTATGAAAAGAAACTGGAAATGATCATCTAAGTATATAATAAGTCACCAATGGATCCAATGACACCGAATGGTTCGTAGTTTATCAGTTTATTAAAAATGTGTGTTTGTATGGACTCTTTTATTGGACGTGAAGAATTTGAATTTCTCTCTTTTTAAAGTTATAGTATAATACTCTGTCGATTTCAGTATCCTCCAGAAATGTTAAAGTACGGATGGTAGAAGAGGGAAGATAAGGTCCTACGGGAACGGGAAGGGGTAGGGGTAGACCAGATATCAATAAGAAAGATGACAATGAGGAGAAAGTGTCATGTGAAATCCTCTAGGGGAGTAGAGTGCCGGGATTTCCTGTGGGGGGAAGTGGGGTTGACACAATTCACGACGGTATTGGTCTCCTCTAGAGGAGCGTGAATACAGAGTATCGACGTACCTTGAACGAATGAGTAAACGTAGTCACTAACTAACAGTTTCAGGTTCTGTGACACGATCCCTGATCCCTATGTCACCATTTCTATTATCAAGGATAGACTTTTGGGGAACTCATTTATCTCGAAAATATCAAGTATGAGTTACAAAACATTAGTGTGCTTATTTATTAGACCTTTGATCTATCTTAGTGATAGTAGTGTCTCAACAACACACGTATCAACGAGTCAGCACAGATTGAGAAACTCTAGGAAACCTGACATCGGGTGGTCCGAGGAGACAGGTACCCTAAAGGGTCCGTTCTTGTGACCTCACCCAACGGTAAGGGAAGAGGTCCCCTAGAAGGGTTGGGTCCCTAACTTGGACGTAGAGGACACAGAGGACGTAACGTCCTCCTAAGAAATGGACGACTCAATAGTCCCTTCGTGGTAATGGTGTCTCAACCGGTATTTTTTAATTGAGACCACCAATATAGAAGACACTAATACAGTTGTTTCGTATTTCATCAAAAATTTTCAACTCTTGTAAAGGAACACAGATGATTGGATTTTAGAATTTCTTTAATTGTATCATGAAAACTCTCTTTACTTTTCGTCAGTCTTATATGCCTATACTCGAAAGGTATTTGCGACTTTTACAAAGACTTCGAGACTTCGTCAGGAAAAAAAGTCCGGTATTTAATACGAACCAAAACAAAACGAAGCAAAGGTCTAAAAACGTACACACGTTACGGAAATTTTAGTTACAGTATAACATATTTTTTAAACATTGATTATTTAGTCTTTGTCAAAAATCTTGTTAGTGGTATCAAAGTATAGATAGTCCGTCCAAGAGTCATAAAGAATCAAATTCGAAGGTACACATGTTTACCCAGTTTCTATGAACAGAAAACAGAGTTTTCTGAATACCTTTTTTTTCTGACAAGACTCCAAGTCAACACGCTAGTATCTAACCTTCAGGTAGTTTTGAATTTTTACTATTCTCTCTATATGAAACTACCCTCACCTTATCAAGACAGTAACGGTAGATGTCATCCGTCTGATTATGGAGGGGTGTTTTCGGAGTCTTGGATATTTATACAATGAAATATACCGTTTCCTTAAAAAGTACGTTTACCCTAATTCTTTGAACTCTACCTCTTTACTAGATCCATCATTGTTTCTAAGAGAAGAACTAGTTTGAGAGTAGTCAGAGGAGACTCGGGAGAAGAGGTGCTCCGGAGTTATTACCGGATACTTCTGAACTCGTTTGTAACTATCTCAAAGATTGTCGAGGTCCCACGTAAGTATCCTTCTGGGATCGGGGAGGAATTTCAACGGACGGTCTCTTTTGTTCCAACGGTTGTCTTAAATAACAAACAAGGTCGACTGTAGACTTCTATCCCGGGGACAGAGGACCAGAGACACCCTCTTTACTCGGATTGGTACTATTTGTAGTCAATCGTTTAGGTCTACCTAAAATTTATCTGGTTACGGGTGAAGGACGAAAAACGTCAAAAAGTAAAGGGACTAAGACGAGTTCGGTAACGGTGTGGAATTAGGGAGTAAGAGGGAAATTTTGTGGGTTCGTGGAGACGTGTTTAATCTTGATTTGAGCCTAAAAGGGGGATAAAGGTCATCAGTGACTTATTTTAGACAAACATAATGAAATTGATTACGGACTGAAGTAAATAGAAGTTATCACTCGGTTATATTTTACTGTTCCTAGGATTATTCTTCTTCCGAACTGGTAGTCTCTCTCTCTCCTCTATACTGTTTTCTTCATCTCTATCCCTACATCGGTTCTCAGTTCTTTACACCCGCCGGAGATTTTTGACCACTTCCGTTCCGTTCCTAAGAAGAAATCTTTGTTTCTTCGTTACGTGAGGACGACTGTGGAACTAAAATCGGGGGAAGTTTTACTATTCTGGAGACTGGAAGTTTTGACATTATGTAAACAGAATAAAATTAGGTGACGAACACCATTAAACAATTTTGTCTTTATACCTTGAGTATGTAGTAGACACAATGTACTAGTCGGGTTACGTTCTTACAATTATAGTAGACTGGTATACTCTGTCATATTATAGTTAGTAGACATACCTGAAACAAAAGTGGTACCTTCTAGTTCTTGAATGTGGTTTGACCATTAGTTGTGTCAAAATTCCTTATATAGAAGTTTATCCAGGTACTAAATAAAAAAAAAAGTCAAGAGAAAAAAAATTTAAAATCAAAATGAAATAAAATGAAATGTTATGACATAACCAAAACGGTATGTAACTGTACTTAGGTGGTGCCCACATATGCTCGAGGGTTAGGACTTAGGGGAAGGGTGGAGGGTGGGGTATAGTAGGGAGACCTAGTAGGGGTACGTGGTCGGGGTTCGTAGGACATAGGACATAGCTTGTATCTGACGTGAAGCAAAGAGTGTACTATCATATGTACAAAGTCACGGTAAGAGGGTTTAGTAGGGTGGGAGAGGGAGAGGGAGTCTCAGGTTTTCAGGTAAGATATGTAGACACAGAGAAAACGACAGAACGTATGTCCCAGTAGTAATGGTAGAAAGATTTAAGGTATATATACACAGTCATATGACATAACCACTGGGTCGTTAGGGTGACGACCCGTATGTGTACCTCCTTTGGTCTTAACTTTCTCTATGTACATGGGGTTACAAGTAATGTCGTGACAAATATTATCGGTCCTGTACCTTTGTTGGATCTACAGGTAGTCGTCTACTTACCTATTCTTTCGACACCATGTATATGTGTTACCTCATAATGAGTCGGTAATTTTTCTTATTTAAACTTAGTCAAGATTACTCTACCTACTTTGAGCTCGAGTAATATGTCTCCAGGCACTAAATTTTAGTTCATAAAACCCCTTAAGGGACCGGTAGGTTTCCAATTCTGAGACGTGAAAGTGAGGATACCTGTACCCAAGTTAGGGACCAGTCCCTTGATTCTAGGGTGTTCGATACATCATACCGGGGTTTGTCTTGTTGTTTAGTTTATAGAAAGAAACTCTTATAGTTATGTACAATTTGTGGTCTTAAGAGTGTTTTAGACTCATCTTGAAGAACGGGTTGCAAATTCACAATTTAGTACTAGTAAAGGGAGTTGTGAAAATTGTTCCGACTGAGTAGAAATAACTTTGCTTAAGTAAAGTGTTAAAGATTCCCTTTAAAAACTGAATATTATTGGAGTCGATCGAGACGAGTGTCCTCGTTATATAATTTTACTATATACCAACTCAGTTATAGTCAAAGAATGTTTTGGAAATTTCCCAACGAAGACAAAAGAACCACATGAACGAATGTCTTCCCTTTCTTACCACCTGACATAAGGGTCTTTGTTGTATCTTTCTGGTTCGTCCGTTACTAGTCGTTGATGTACGTCGGAGAAACGACCTTTACTCTATACTAAAAAATAAACCAGTAAATACAAGGGAGAGAACTCAAATCTCACTAATTTCTAAAAACATAAAGTTCCACAAAAACAACAATAAACAAAAGTTAAGACTCCGTTTTTGGTAGTCTACGGTGGTAGTCAAGGAAAGTACAAAAGATTGAATGACTAAACTATTCAAAGGTAACAACTACAGAAAGAATCAATTATAATAAGTCTTATTTCGTAGACCAGGTTCAAACGGGTCAGTACTTCTACCGATAATTGTAAGGGTAAATAGAGTCTATAGAGAATCTACATGTGAAATATTAGTTTATGGAGACCCGAGTTAGTTAAAGAAATTCTATGTACATTATGTTTATTAACACGGGTAAAGATAAGACGGCGTAAAAACAAACGGGACAGACCCCCCCTTTATTGACCTTTTACTGAAGAAAAGTCCTGAGAAAGACTACAAGTAGATCCAAGTCCCTATAATTGTTAAGTTTGACCTACTTGTGAACGTCGTTCCTTTTACCTTTGATATAAAAAGACCCTTGAGGACAAAACAGTGGTAATTTAGTAAGATACTTTTTCAAAGTCAAACCTTTCTAAGGAAGAGACGAGGTAGTTAGGACACCGAGGTTGACCCGTAGAAGGAAGTTTGATATTTGAAGGAAGTCGAATCAAATTTAAATTTAATTGACGTAGTCCTTTCATCCACTTCTTTTTATAATACAAAGTTGACATTCAAACCTTCCCTAAGACAACAACACGGGGAAACGCTTAAGACATTACCGTTTTGACGGAACTACGTTTGTTGGGAGGAAAATTGTGTACACGTACTATGCGTACCAAATCCTTTTCCTTTGGTTAATATGAGACTCTAGGTAAACATTACTTCATTACAGAGATTTTAATGGTAACTGTAAGATGGAAGAAACCACCGTTCAGAACGTTTTCGTTGTCGATTTACTTATTTGCACAATGACGTTAAACACCTCCTGATATTGACCATGTAGATGAGTACTCCCGGAGTTCCAAAGTATTTAATTCTCAACGGAAGATTTAATTAATTTCTTCCAGGTCCTCCTCTTTGTGTCTAGATCGACTGAACTAGCATCTCGGAACCCTACATTGTTCAGAGATCTTCAATTTACAGCATCTTGACTGAGAAGAAAATTTTTTTACGTTTGACTAGAAGATCTCTCAGTCAATTAAACCAATAGATAGTACCAAATCCACTCACTCCGTTACTTTTTGTCGAATAAGAATGATTCTTTCTCAAAATATTTATACAGTATGAATTGAACTGTCAATTCATACTTTAATTTTCTACGAATGAGGAACCTTCCTTTCAATACTAGTTGGATCTATCGTATAAGTTTTCGTCTCTGTAATGAAACGGTTGTTTCCAGGTAGATCAGTTCCGATAACAAAAAGGTCATCAGTACATACCTACACTATCAACCTGACACTTCTTTCGACTCGTGACTTCTTGACTACGAAAACTTGACACCACAACCTCTTCTGAGAACTCTCAGGGAACCTGACGTTCCTCTAGGTTGGTCAGGTAAGATTTCCTCTAGTCAGGACCCACAAGAAACCTTCCTTGCTACGATTTCGACTTTGAGGTCATGAAACCGGTGGAGTACGTTTCTCAACTGAGTAACCTTTTTGAGACTACGACCCTCCCTAACCCCCGTCATCCTCTTCCCCTGCTGTCTCCTACTCTGCCGACCTACCGTAGTGACTGAACTGTCTGCACTCAAACTCACTTGAGACCTTCTACCACTACCTGGCCCTCCGGACCTTACGACGTTAAGTACCCCAGTGTTTCTCAACCTGTGTTGACTCACTGACTTGACTTGACTTGACTTGACTTGAACTGTTAACATACGTTCTTGAAAATCATATTATTTTATATTAAATAAAAACTTTTAATATACTATACCTAAACACGAAGATCCTTTCCATCTAGTTCGGAAGGTGACTTCTGTTGATCTTTTAGATCTGGTTTTTTAATACTCTGAGCATGTAATGGTATACATTTTATCTATAGGTCATCCTTAAACGACATACTGATCACTCGAGTCTAGACCACGAGACACTGTTGGATCTCCCCACCCTACGACACCCTCCATCTTCCCTCTAAGTTCTCCTTCCCCTGTATACATACGAATACCAACTAACTGTAACAACATACCGAGTCTTTGGTTGTGTTGTGACATTTGGTTAATATAAGGTTAATTTTTCTTTGTTTAAATTTTTTATTTATATTTTTGTAAAATCACTGAACTACCTTATAATCTCGATTATTTTATCCCTTCTTAATGATTCGGTTTTTGGTCACCTCCTGTCTCCAAACCTTTTCTTAAGACCTCAAACCTCAGTGAAAAGGGGACCCCTACAGACGGTCAGAACCTCCCGAGGAAATGATTGGGGGTTCCTCTTGTGACTTCAACTTACCACGAAGTTGTCGGAGTGTTCAGAACACTTTGTCTCACTCTAGGTCTTTGATGGCTTTCACACAAACTACTTGGAAGAAAGGAATTAAAGTCTTTTTCTCTTAACATAAGAACCTCGTCCTTACTTGATCTTCAACTATCGGGTCTTTTACTTCTTTTACCTAGGGTCGAAGTCAATATAGTTACGGATTTTGACTTTATTATACTTCGTGAGTCCGTCTTCGTTTACATTTGGGTGTAACCTCCTTCTAATGTAGAAGGATCCTAAGGTTAAGGTTAGACCGTATTAGTTTTTATTGGTCCCGGTATTTCCTTTGTGCATTGTACTTGACATTTGATCTTTCTTTCTTTGCTTTTCTGGATGTCCACGAAGTCTCTCACCGTAATTGTCTGTGTCTGAGTACTAACAACTTTTTCTTCCTTTTTCTTTTCAAACGACAGACCGAATAGGACTTTATAGTTTAGTGAGATCGTAGAGAAAAGGTCTGATCGGTTAGGTCTTACACAGGGGAGATAGGGTTATAGAGAAATTTTGATGAATTGTGTTCGGGAGCGATAAGGGGGAACAACTGTGTGGGATACCAAAGAAGGTTCGTATAAGAGGAACGTCATCGGTCACCTTAATTTTTTTTTTTGTTTGGACTGAAATTGATGTTCACATAAAGGACGTCAGAAACAGACCACCGAAATTATGTTAAGTCGGTTTCTCAATTATAGTACAGGAAGGGACTCCCTATTCTTTCGAGACTATAATGAAAGATGGTTAACATCTGTATTATTGGATTCTCATACTTTATACTTAAAAAACTCATGACACTCAGTAGATTTGACGACCCTCGGTCGCACTCCTTGAGACGGGTACCGTTTCCAGTACTCCTTCCTCCGAGTTGTAATACGTTTCCGTCCTAGCTCGGAGTCCTCTGGGGGACAAGGGCTCGTAGATGGGAGTTTTGTTCTCAGACGAATGAAATGACAAAATACGAGAGTGGATGTGGAGACTGAAATGGCCCCACGACTAGGGGTGGTGGAGAAAGCTTCTTCCTCAATTAAATATCGAGGTTCAATCATTTTTAAGGACCCGCACTGTTCTCACAAAGTTGAATGTTTGAGGAGACTTCCAAGAGATCGGACAGACTCGTCCAAGCAGGCAGGTGAACAATAACAAATGTCGGAGGGTTGACACTCTCCGTACTCTACGACATTTGAAAGATTTATGTCTAAGAAAACTCTTCAATCTTTTAATAATCATATCATATCACCCAACTAATCTTTACTATAACCACTTCCCAAAAAGTAAACAACTCGGTTATAAACGACGATCTAGAGGTATAAGGGACGGGAATATTACTTATATTGATCGTATATCCTCTTTATTCATAATTGGAAATTCTAATTAGTACAATTTGGAATCCGATTCATTTAAGGAAAAGAACTAACATTGGGTGATGTGGGAGTGGGATATCCTTACGTTGAAATAGACCATGGAAACCTCCCACCACGGATCAAATTCTTTTTTAGTGGGGACCTTTTTTTTATTCAAAAGACCAACTGACTGGTAATAGTCTTTCACGGTATTTTACAGTCGTCCGGAGTACTGGTCTTCTACTACATTTTGGGGATTTTGAAAACATATGAAAATATACTTTGTGGACTAAAACTGTTCCCAGTCCAGACGACTGGGGTGCACTGAGACATAAGTAGGGATACATATTGTTTTTCATATATTCGTTTGGACTTTTATCTAGTCAAAGACCTTTCTGACTAAGGGGGCACAGTAAGAAAGAAAGGGGAAGACCGACTTAAGGGTAGACTTCGTACCTACGAACGGTAGAGATGAATGAACGGGACCGAAGATTCTAGGCGCACTCTCCCTCGGGTTCCGCCCCGTGGGAGGTGATAAGTTCACCCGCGACCACCGGATGCATCTACCACGTTTAAGGAACAGAACCTCAAAATAACCATAAGGTTCATTTGGTTCAATAAGTCGGACAAAAAGAGGTGATTAAAAGGATGATGTGCTAAGAAAAGATTAGAGAGAAATATAAAGAATAATTTATCGAAAAAGGATCCTGCGGTTAAGGTAGAGGGGAAGCTTAATGGGACCTAGGTGGCCCGGACCTGGGGCCGTGATTTGTTACCTTTTTTCAGAATCTGTTAATCACAGATAATCAGTGTATAGACTTCTTCTATTACTGTTACATTAAGGTTCTAAGAAATTCGATACTATCCGAAGGGACCACTGGGTTTCCAATTTCGTAGACGGACGTTACTGCCTCTGGACCCAAGCTAGGGACCCAACCCTTCTAGGGGACCTCTTCCTTTACCGTTGGGAGAGGTCATAAGAACGGACCTCTTAGGGTACCTGCCTCCTCGGACCACCCGATGTCAGGTGTCCCAGTGTTTCTCAACCTGTGCTGATTCGTTGAAGTGAAATTCTATACTATGGTTAGTCAAGGAACTTCCTTGTTTTTTGTGTACTGTACCTGTAGCGTCAAATCTCGTGGATTGTAGTCTACTATTTTAGGAAGTTCAAAATTAATTAATTAAAGAAACCGACACGGTCCAGAATTAACATCGTACGGTCTAGAAATCAACACCGTACTCCCTAGAACCAAAGACTTGTCCCTAACTTGGACCTGAGACCGTCACCCTCACGTCTCAACACCGGTGATCTAGTCGTCCCTTCGGGTTAGGAAGTTCAACATATATTAATTAAAAATAAAGTAGAAAAATTATAACATTAAATCGTTGAAAACAAATTCTATTCGAAACGAAACCGGTGTCCAAGTATTAAATGCATATACTTATGACTTTCCGTTATAATAAAGTGAAAGAAAATGAAATAAAAACTCACGAACAGGTCAACTCACGGTCTCTATTGTGAAAGGAGTAACGGACCCGGTTACTTTAGTCTCAGAGACCCTACCCTGGGTCTATGACCTTATAAAGATTCGAGGTCCACTAGACTTCAAGTAGGTCCTAACTCTTAGTGTTCAAATGTGGAGATACAGAATTATGTTTATGTTTTTCTTTTGGAACAAATCCTATTACCTGCGTAAAAGTCCAGTGTAATAAGATAAGACGTTTAATTAGTATATTAACTTCGTTTCAAATTCAGTGTTATTATTATTTTCAAGAAAAGTATTGGTTCTCCTTCCACAGTACATCTAGTCTCAAAGGTGATGTAAAAAAGTAAGATGTTTCTAAATAACTCACGGATGACCTTCAGTCCGGACCACGTGACCTTCGTTCTCACTTGGGTTCTCTGTACTAGGGAATTCCTGGATACCAGATGTCCTCCTCGGTCTGTAATTGATTTCTCAGTGTATTTGGTCATAAAATCTTACACTGTTCACGGTACGATGCTTCTTTGTCATGTCTCACGAGACTCGCTCGTGTATTCTCTGCGGACGGAGTCAGATTTATAATCCCTTCAAACTCGACTTTACAAACTCAGTCCTTTAATTCTTCCCGTTCTCATGGGACCCCTTTTTTTTCTTTTTCGTACACGTTGAAGGACTTCATCTCTTCACTATATCCCATTACGAAGACTTTCAACTTACACTTTTTTTTAATAAACTCCCTCAGAATGATGTTCCGTTATCTGGACTTCATCTTAGACCGTAAAAGTACCGATTACTCCGGGGTCTACTATTAAAACTATGAATCCAATGTCAAACTGATAATTCTCTTCTCAGGAGTTCTTTGACTTACTGAAAATTACACAGACCTCGTGTCTGTCCCTCTTTACTCCGTCTTCGGTGTAACATGCCATCCCAGTGTTTCCAGTACCTCACGATTGTTCGACGGTGAGCTAAGTGAACCCAAAAGATCTAAATACTCGTAATAGAAGATTTTAATTATTGAAAAGAAAAAAAAGTTAGACACATTGAGTAACGTAAAGACTTTTAGAGGTTATGTTACAACTTATCGACTTTTCTCTCACGGTCACAAAAAGAAGGGAGACTGAAATTATCCCTCGTAGTTTTCAAAGTGGTTCCTCATATAAACGAAATCGCAAAGCACACATAGGAAAAACGTCAGTTCCTTTTAAAGAAAATAAGGAACAGACAATCCATACTCACACACAGAAATGAACACGTATCCACAATCTAAAATAGTTTACTGAAAGTTATAGATAATATTATAGTTCATTAGAAGGGGTAAGTTACATAAATTATTTAATGTTATTAAAAAATTACATTTTGGTAGGTTTTTAAAGACTCTTTTTAGATCGTATTTTTTAGATCCTGATTTTCATGACAAGAAAATTGAATGACGTCATAAGTTAAATAATGACAAAGTGAATGTAAACACAAGTATTCAACCGAAGTTCAAAAGAATATGTCGGAAGTAGATCAAAACCATAGAAGTATTTTACTTAACTCATCGAAGGATAGAAATGGGACAAAGTCCCTATAAACATATTGATTTATAACAAGGAACTTCTACTCATTTCGAACGGTTTTATGACATCCTTAGATCCCTAAAAATCTCTATGTTTTGAAGAATATACTTAGAACCAGATCAGTTCCAAAAAAAAAAACTAATAAACTACTTAACTATAATCATTAAATATAAAATATTTGACAACCGTATTACAACATACATCATAAGAGTATTAAAATTTCGTAAAGAAGTAATAGACTCCAGTCAGAGGACAAAGAAGGATCTACAACGAATAAACATCTAAGGAGAGAAATAAACCAATAAAAGTGTGAGAAAAGATGGAAAATTTGTAATCTGAAGTAAAACAACTCCTTGAAAACAATAAAGAAATCAAGACCAAGGACAAAGTAGTCAAAGAAGAAAAATGAAAGAAACAAATACGAAAGAAACCTAAATAAGACAAAATGAAATAGACCAAGGCACGTTACTTTCTAGTGAATTAAAGTTTGAGAAAATTTTATTGTTAATGAAACCAAAGTAATGTGATTTATAAAGGAGATTTAAGATGAAATCGACCTAAGGTGTCCAGAATAATATATCAGGCAAGAAAAAGTGAATAAGTGAGTTACTTATGAATGACTCGTACATGTTACGAGGTTTGTGACAAGATTAACGATTCTTATGTCGTCACTTACTTGATCTATCGAGAAGAGGAGCACTTTTAATGTGAGTTGAGAAGCAAATCTACTTGACTTGTCTTTTACGGAGAGAGTCCTCTATTTCAACTTGTTTTAACTCTTCTTTTTAGGTTTGATCATAGGTTTTCCTTTAGTTTTATCCGTAACTTTTGTTATTCATTTTCTGGAACCCCATTTTTTTTTTTTTCGTCCTCCTTCGTCTACACCTTTGTCGTGTTTCTCATTTCTCCCTTCGACTTCCTGTCCCTATCGTCTACCCCGGACCTTCCGGGACCAATTTTTTATATCCAATATAATATTAGCTCTTTACTTCAGTTACGTTTCAAAACTCGTCCTTTCACTGTACTAGACTGAGTTCAAAATTTCATAGAGGGACCATCTTTTCTGTCAAAGAAATCATTCACCACGACCCTCTTTAAAGGGAGAATAGGTCACCAATTCTTAGACGGAACGTTATCCCCTGTGGTCAAACTAGGAACTAAGTCTTTCTAGGGTGTATGAAGTTTCGTTGATTCGGACACATGGTGACGACTCGGACGCTCAGTGTTGATGACTTCGGGCACGGGGGATCTCGGACACGACAGGTTGTCCTCTTCGGTGGTGGTCCTCTTCGGACACGTGGCGCTGTTTCTCATCGGGCACGAGGGTCGTCGATCTCCTTCGGGTGTGTGTAGTCACCTCCGGGTCACGTCGTTATTTACTTATTTATTTATTTTACGTTATTCACCATGACCTTTTCGACCTGTCGAGTACATTTTCTTACTTTAATCTTGTTAGAGATTGTAGTATGTGTTTTTATTTGAGTTTTACCTAATTTCTGGATTTGTATTCTGGCCTATGATACTGAGAGATCTCCTTGTGTATCCACCCTGTGAGAAGTTGTATTTGACGTCGTTATAGAAAAACCTAGGTAGGAGATCTCATTACTTTAGTTTGTCTTTATTTGTTTACCCTGGATCAATTTTAGAAGATGTATCGTTTCCTTAGGTAATTGTTTTATTTCTGTTGGGTGTCTTACCCTCTTTTATAAACGTTTGTTATCCTGACTGTTCCCTAATTAGAGGTTTTATATGTTTGTCAAATACACGAGTTATAACTTTGTCTGTTGGGTTAGTTTTTTACCCGTCTCCTAGATTTATCTATAAAGAGACTTCTTCTGTATGTCTATCAGTTTTCCGTGTACTTTTATACAAGGCGTAGTGATTTATAATCTCTTTACGTTTAGATTTGATGTTGCTCAATGGTGAAGTGCGGTCAGTCTTACCGGTAGTAATTTTTTAGATGTTTATTACAACCTCTCCCATACCTCTTTTGTCTTGGGAAGACATGACAACCACCCTTACGTTTAACCACGTAGGTGATACCTTTTGTCGTACCTCCAAGGAGTCTTTGGATTTTTATCTTAATGGTATACTAGGTAGTCAGTGTGAGGACTCGTATATAGACCTGTTTTCAAATTAAGTTTTTCTATGTACTCCCTCTCCCACCCTACTAAACCCTCTTACCGTAACTTTGTACATATGATAGTACATTCTTTACTTAGCGGTCAGATACAAGCTATGTCCTATGTCCTACGAACCCCGACCACGTGCCCCTACTAGGTCTCTCTACTATACCCCACCCTCCACCCTCCCTCCCAAGTCCTAACCCTTGAGTACATGTGGGTCCCACCTAAGTACAGTTGCATACCGTTTTGGTTATGTCATAACATTTCGTTTTATTTCATTTTTATTTTTAATTTTTTTTTTTCTATGTACGTGAGGACACAAGTCTTGTCGTGATAAGTGTTATCGGTTCTACACCTTTTTTGGAATTACAGGTACCTGTCTACTTACCTATTTCTTCCAGACCATGTATACTTGTCACCTTATGATGAGTCGGCATTTTTCTTACTTTATTACGGTAAACGTCATCGTACTTACCTGGATCTCTAATAGTGTGATTCACTTCATTCAGTCTTGCTTTTCTGTTTATGATATACTACAGTGAATCTACACCTTATATTTTCTGTGTTTGCTCGGATACTTTGGTTTTATCGTAGTGTCTGTATCTCCTGTCTGACCACCAACGGATCCCTCTCCTAAATCCCCCTCCTTCATTCACCCTACGACCCCAATCGTATATATTCGAAATACATATCTTATCTGTTCGTTGTTCCAGTATGACATTTAATGTCTCTTGAATATAAGTTATAGGACACTAGTTGTTAGTACCCCTTTTTACAGTGTTTTTCTTACATATATATTGACTTAGTAAACCGACATGTCGTATTTTTAATTGTGTCGTAACATTTAGGTGTTATGAAGTTATTTTTTTATGATTTTGACTTTTGTTTTGTGATTTTTATCTCGATAGCATACTAGGACGTTGGAGTGAGGACTGTATATAGGTCTCTTTTGATATTAAGTTTTCCTATACACGTGGGGTTATAAGTAACATCGTGATAAATGTCATCGGTTCTGTACCTTTACTGTATTTACAGTTAGTTGTCTCCTTACCTATTTCTTCTACACCATATAAAAATGTTACTTTATGAAGAGTCGGTATTTTTTTATTTTATTGTGGTAAACGTTGTATCTACCTCGATCTCTAATAGTACGAATCACTTCAGTCCGTTTCTGTTTACAGTATATTATAGTGAATATACACCTTAGACTTTTTACTATGTCTACTTAAATAAATGTTTTGTCTTTGTATGAGTGTCTGTATCTGTTATTTGAATACAAATGGTTTCTCTTTTTCACACTCTTGACTATTTGATTCCAAACCCTAATTATATATATGTAATGATATATATTTGATCTATTGTTCCTGCATGATATAACGTGTCTCTTGATATGACTTATAAAACATTATGGATATTCCTTTTGTAAAGACTTTTTCTTATATATTTTAACATATATAGATTATTGACTTAGTGACAACAAGTGGACTTTATTGTGTAACCTTTAGTTGACATGGAGTTATTTTATATAATTTTTATTTTTCAAATTTTGTCGTTTTTATTTATGTATATATTATTTATTAAAGGAACCGATGAGATATCTATCATTTAATATGACTTGTCCTCAGAAAGACAGGACTCCATAAAATTCGAACGTGAAACCTAAAAAAAGTTGAAATTTCGGTAAATCGTCTATCAAACGAAAAAGATTTACATATAAGAAAACTGTTTAAAGTAATAATGTGAATCTCTTCACTCATATGGAGTACATAATTGTCCAAAGTAAAGATAACTCTGATTCTGGGTTAAGTACTAGTTTACCAAATTAGTCTGTGGTATTAGTAAGGTTAGTATCATACAAAGTATCCGAAATAGATGAACTAAACATCTAAAGACACTTCACATACTTAAAAAGGAGACACTGAACTATGTAACGATATAAAGGTAATCGATGATGAATCGTATAAAAATCCACTATACAGATATATTGTTAATTACCGGAAGAACCATAGAATAAGATGAAGGGTAATTCTAAGAAAGAGGAACAAGGAAAAAAAAAAAAAAACGTAATTTATTACAAAACAAATATAATTGGACAGTACAACATTGACAACAAACGGACCATAGGAGAGGGAGTAAGAAGGTAACGAGAGAGAGAGAGAAAGTCAGATAATTACAATAAAAAGAAGTCCTCGGTCCGATGTGTACCCTGTAAATAAACAGGTAAAGATTAATGGTGTAGAATCGTGTATTATTAAACTCCTTATGGATCCCTTCCTGTTATTCCTAATACTTCTTAGACCTTTGGTACTACTAACTTATTCGAGTATTGTTGTCACATGTTTTTCTTTTGGATGTCCATTCTATTATAAACGGAACTGTATAGTGTTCCAGGACACCTATACTATAACCTTCGATCTTAAACTCTTTACCGTCTAAATAGGAGGAGGAGGTTCGAGAGGTAAGACGTCTGGTCTTCAATCGAGTCCCTGTACTTTTGGGATTAAATTTCAGTGTCCTGTCAATCAGCGGTTCAAGCCCTATCTTAGGACTCGAAGACTAAGTTCGATGTTTATTGGATCCTTCCGACTATATCACGGGCACTATGTAAATATTATCAATCTCACGAAACTTTGACCTTACCTGACAGTACTAAACTTACCACAGGGAGTTTTTACATACAATTTCAGAATTAGGACTCATGGACATTTACACTGGAATAAACCTTTGTTAGAAACATTTACACTAGTTCAACACAAGTATGACCTACTCTCACAGGTACATTCTCCCTTTAAAACTGTGTCTATGTGTCCCCTCTACCGTACATTTCTCTGTTTGCCTCTGACCTCACTACACGGATGTTCGGTTCCCTGGGTTCCTAAGGTCGTTGGTGGGTCTTCGACATAAACAATCACTCCTATACTTCTCTAGTCTGGGAAGTATGTAACGACGGACCTTACATTTTACTAACTCGGAGATCTTTTGTCACTCTAGAAGTTTTTGAATTTTATATCAATGATGGACTGGGACTTTAAGATAACGATAGATTTTTCATAAGTAGGGACCACCGAGTCACCATTTTTTAGACGGACGTTACGTTCTCTTCACACAAGCTAAGGACCCAACCCTTCTAGGAGACCTCTTCCTAGAAGGAAGTCCGTCATACGTCCGTTGGGCGACGTCATAAGAACGGACCCTTTAAGGGTCCCGTCTTCTCGGACACCCGATGTCAGGTACCCCAGCGTTTCTCAGTCTGTGTTGAATCGTCGACTCGTGCGCACTTGTGAACCTTTTCATCTATGTGTGTGTACAAGTCTCTTCGTGAGACGTATTGTCGGTTTTTCGTCTTTGGTGGGTTTCCAGGTCGTTGTCTTTTAGTTTAACTCTATATATGTACGTTACCCTATAATAGGTCTTTACTTCATGACTGTACACGATGTTGTACCTACTTGAAGTTTTTGTTATACGATACACTTTCTTCGGTCTGTGTTTTCTAGTGTACAACACACTAAAATAAATATATACTCTACGTGTCCCATCTATACGGTATCTCTGTCTTATTTCTGACCATCAAAGGTTCTCGACCCCTGTCACCCCTCATTCCTCCTTGACGATTCATCTATTTCCCAAAATAAAATCTGATTACCTTTAAGAAACCTTGATCTGTCTTCACTACCAACATGTAAAACTTACGTGAACCTCTTCCGTTACCGTGGGGTGAGGTCATGAGAACGGACCTTTTAGGGTACCTATCTCCTCGGACCATCCGACGTCAAGTATCCCAGTGATTCTCAACCTGTGCTGACTCGCCGCAGTGAAAGTGAAAAGTGAAAGTACGTGACCTCTTCCTTTACCGTTGGGTGAGGTCACAAGAACGGACCTCTTAGAGTCCCTACCCCCTCGGACCACCCGACGGCAGATACCCCAGCGTTTCTCAGCCTGTGCGGACTTCGCTGAATCGTCGTCGTCGTCATCGTTACAGTGACTTAACAAGAGAAGTTTTACCAATTGAAATATAATACAATTGAAGTTGAGTCATTTAAAAAAAAATTACACCCTGGACTAAAGGTAAAGACATGATCTATCTGTGTGAAAGAGGTAAGGAGTATAATTTATATTTAAGGAAGGGACTTACAATATATGTTTTGTTTGGACTTTACATCTCTAATTTTTCAGTCTGACAGATCTCTACATCCCTAGGTTCTTCGTTGTTTCACCATACGAGGAAAAGAAAAAAAAAAAAAGGAGAAAAACAAACTATATAGACCCATTACCTCTTCGGTCTTTACCTTTAGGGTCATCATGTTTTGCTGTTTTGGGACTTCCTTTCTAAAGAAAGAGGTAATTTCCCTGGTTTTTTCTCTGTTCTGTTTTTGAAAAGTTGTTATTGACGGGATTCGGTCGGTATGTCAGGTCCTATTTTTTTTTTTGTTTTTTTTGTTTTTTGTTTGTTTGTTTTTGACAAGGGGTAATTGTCTCCGACTCATCCCTCGAATCCAAGGGTGAAGTTTTCTCAATTCTCCCTAGAGAGGGAAGGGACAATCCACTATAGTCTCTTCCGGATTCGTCTCAGTTCCTAAAGTGACGATACACCATCATTGTTCCGGTGAGGTCCTTCACAGTCACCTTCGGTGCACGCCTTGTGTTTATTCTGTGTGGACGACAAGAGTCGGTTCAACCATAGTCACTTTCGAATCACACCGGTCTTACAAGAAAGAATAGGTCCACACTTCTCCTCGGGAAGGGGGTAGGACGTAGAGTTACCTTTGACCTGAAGTCGAGGTGAATCATCATTATTTTGCCATGGGGAGAAAGGGGTGGTCTTACTATAGTTTCTTTAGACGATTTATTTGGTCACGAATGGTGCCTCTCTCCTCCAATTCTCCAGGAAAATAATACCTATTTTATTAGATGTTCGTATATGACATGTCGTATCCCTTGTGTCGTTTATAAAATATTATTGATATTTACCTTGTACTGGAAATTTTAAGACTTAGTGACATAATAAGTGGACGTTGAATATATTATAGTATGTAGTTCATATTGAGTCAAATTTTTTTCTTCGGCCGATTCGTCTTGTAAACTCATACTAAGTCTCAGAGTACTGTCTTATATTTTTAAGGTCCGAGTTTGTATTCAGAGAAAAATATGATTCTCGATCCTTTCAGAGTTGAACTTAGTTGTCTGAGGTTTTGGTTCTACTACATCTATCTACAATACTAGTAGACTGTTTCTAAAATTTCGTCGGTTTACTTCTTGGTTTCTCTTTGATATCTTGACTTTTTATGTTATTGGAGTTATTTTTTTTGGTTTACTTATTCGAGTTGTTGTCTTGTCTTATCTCCTTTCTTCGTCTTTTGAACGTCTATCTTTAAGGGGTTAGGTTTCTTGTCTCTTCTATCTAACTGTTATTTACTTGTGTTAGAATCCCTAGACACCCTAATATTTGATATTGTTTTCTAGATTACAAACACATCATTCTTAGGTCTTCTTCTCCTCTTTCTTCTCCCAACTTTTCTATAAACTTTTTTTATTATTGACTTTTAAAGAATTTAAACCGTTTTCTATATTTGTATGTTGAAATTCTTTGATTCACTTGGAGTTGAATCTATTTAAGGGGGGTCTTTGGGTTGTATCATATAAAAGTCCTGTATCCCGAACCATTTCTCAATGATCTGTACTGTGGTTTTTATACTAGGTATTTTCTGTAATAACTGTTTAACCTAAAGTGGTTTTTAAATTTACAAACGAGACACTTTCTTAAGACAGTTCCTCAATTTATCAATTCGATTTCTGACCTCTTTTTATGGACGTTTAGTAAATATAATCTTTAATGAATATAAATCTTATGTGTTTCTCGAGTTGTTGTTTTTCATATGTTAGGTGATCTTTTATCTGGTTTTTGTACATATCTATAAAGAAATTTCTCCTATAAGTTTACCGTTCATTCGTGTACTTTTCACAAGTTTTAGTAATCCATAATTTATTTATTTTTAATATATCACTCTATAACGAAAAATGTGTATTAAAATAATACTTTCGTTTTTTTTTAACTTTATCATTGTTATGATTTACAATTATGTTTGCTGATTTTGGACCTAGTGAGTATATAACGACCATCCTTAAATTTACTATGTTGAGGAGACCTTTTATCAAACCCTCAAAAAATTTTTTGATTTGTATGTAGGTAGTATACTGGGTAGTTAGTACGAAGACGACGACGACGATTCAGTGAAGTCAGCACAGGCTAAGACACACTGGGGTATCTGTCGTCGGGTAGTCCGAGGGGGCAGGGACCCTAAGAGGTCCGCTCTTATAGCCTCACCCAGCTGTAAAGGAAGAGGTTACGTACTTTCGCTTTTCACTTTCATTTCAGCGAGTTAGCACAGACTGAGAATCGCTGGGGTATCTGGCGTCGTGTAGTCCGAGGAGGCAGGTACCCCAAAAAGGTCCGTTCTCAGGACCTCACCCAACAGCAACGGAAGAGGTGTTAGGGGAAAGGTCATAACCAGATTAGTCAGATAGGAGGTGATAGAGGACCTCAAACAAGTATAAGTACAGGTAACTAAGCCACTACGACAGATTACGAGTGTTTTTAGAAAGTGTGATAACGAGTAACATAGAAATAAACATTATCGGGGTTTGACTTTGTTGGGTCAACATGGTGTTCTTCATTCATTAATTTGACATCATGTAACATGTACCTTATGATGTACAAGGGAAAAAGTCGTTATTTTTCCTTACTGATAACGTTCGTCCGGGAAGTAACTAACTAAAGAAAGTGAGTTTATTACCCAAAGTTTAGATACACATGGATAAACTAAAAATAGGGATTTTGAAGTTTATTCGACAAAAGAAGGTACGTTATAACGTATGAAGGAATACATATCTTCTTCGACCACTCTCTCAGGATGAGTTCGTTCACGTGACAAAACGTACGTTTTAAAAAATTTTTAATTCAACATGACTAAGATAAAACATTTACCTTTTTCTGATCACGAAACACGTAAAACTATATAAACTCAAGTAGAAAAAGGTGTTGCATTATATAAACTGTGTTAACCCAAAGAGTATAATAGGATTAAGTACATATAGTCTTAAGATTTATTATGACATGAATTCAAAACATAACGTTCTTGTTTACTTTATTTGAACTTAACATAATGGTTTTTTTTTTTTTTCCTTACCGATAACTATAATTTTTGAAGATACTCATAGGTGCCTTACTACGACTCACCCTTTCTTTCAGTTAGTTTTTTAGTGTACGGTACACTATAATAATATATTTTAATATCTCTTTTTTGTCTAATTACGGGTGTACTAAAATAATATATTTTAATATCTCTACTTTATATCTAACTACGGGTACACTAAAATACTATATTTTAATCTCTACTTTTTGTCTAATCATAAAAAGTCTCCAATCTCTACCACCCTTTGCTCTCTACACCGTTACCTTCATTTCATGTTTCCTCTGTAGACCCCACTTCCTTAGTAATACTTAGAACTGACGTGACCCCAATATGTTTAGATGGGTACACTATTTTACTGTATCTTGTAGGTAACATAGTTATAGTTAAAGGACCAAACCCATAATAATATAAATTATAATGATATTTATTCGAATAAATATATATTTAGTAAACATTCATTAAAGCTAAGGATCCAACCCTTCTAGACGACCTCTTCCCTGTCCAATGGGTGAGGTCATAAGAACCCGAAGGGAACACCGAGTCGACCATTTCTTAGATGGACGTTACGTCCTCTGTACCCAAACTAAGGACGCAACCCTTCTAGGGGACCTCTTCCCTTTCCGTCGAGTGAGGTCGTAAAACCGGACCTCTTAAGGTACCTGACATATCAGGTTCCCCAGCGTTTCTCAACCTGTGTTGACTCGTTGAAAGTGAAAGAAAAGTGTAATATTTATTCATGATAACATGAGATTAATATATTTAATATTCGATTTCCCTTTTCACCTATATCCCATGTGTTAGGAGGGACATATTAGAAATATTGAAGGAAACTAGATATTAATAAAACTTTCTTGACCACTGATATTAAACTGTCGATAAATTAAATCTCTTGAAACAAAATCAGTATAAAAAGATTACTAAATCATATTGGGAGACCCTGTAAACCAACTTTAAATTTCCTTAATGGTGATCTACTGTGGTATCTAACGTGTTGGTTTGGTAGTCTCATAAGGGATTCCCAGACTTTAAATGAATTCGGAGGTAAAAAAAAATTTGTACTCATATATACTACCTTAAATGTTAGTCTATTTTGAAATGAAAGATAACTAGAATTTTAGAGAGTATAGAATTTCGAGTGACTAGTAAAAACAAAAATTTTAAAACCAGGTTGTTGGTTTTTTTACCAAAATCATTTCTTGTTTGAAGATCCATGAAGGAACCTTCGAGATTTCAATAAAACACCGGTACTGACTTCTGGTCCTTCCACCTTTATAGTGATTTCTTGGGACTCTCTACATTTAGGATACTCAATTCATGGTTTAGACACTCGGTTCGATGTTTGGTTGAAGTTTAGTTTACATATACTTCGGAGTCAATCAGTCAAGTCGGCGAATCAGTACAGACTGAGAAACGTTGGGGTACCTGACGTCGTGCGGTCCGGAGGGACAGGTAGTGGTTGAGGGTCTCAAATAAGTTTGAGTACGGGTAACTTACCCACTACGGTAGGTTGGTAGAGTAGGAGACAGCAGGGGAAGAGGGGGACGGAAGGTAGAAAGGGTCGTAGTCCCAGAAAAGGAGATTCAGTCAAGAAACGTAGTCCACCGGTTTCATGACCTCAAAGTCGAAGTTGTAGTCAGGAAGACCCAGGAGGGATAAACAAGATTCACAGATCCTCCTGAAAGTCCGACTCGTTGGGGTGCGGGTATAAAAAAAGAACTTCCACTTGGACAAAAGGGACCAGAACCTCACGTTCTCCCCAGTATGCTCCACTGTTTATGTAAAGTTGAAGTCCTGAAAACAAGAGTGACAATAGAAACGGATCTTATTAGGAAACAGTCTACAGACAGAGTGAGGGAGGGAAATGTGTTCAGAGACACACACGAACGAGTCTACACAGGCTGATAACCGCTAGAGTACTGACATCGGTGGTCCGAGGAGACAGGTACCTTAAAAGGTACGTCCTTATGACCTCACCCAACAGTAAAGGATGACATCCCCTAGAAGGGTTGGGCCCCGAACCTGGGAGTAGAGAACTCAGAGGATGTAACCGTCCCCCTAGGAACTGGTGATCACGGTAGACAAGAATTTTGTAAATGGATGATCTCTACAGAAGGGACTTTGTGGGACAGTACGTATCGTTTGACGGGGACAGTGCATGTGAGGTAAGAAGTCGACGGTGGGCGAAAGCAAATAAGAAGAATCATGGATAGACTGTAGCACTGTATTAAAAAGGGTTCCATCCTTGAATTCAGGTAAAATAAGTCACGAGGATAGATCATGTTTGGGTATAAATACTCTATTTATTTGTTAATTCTCTCTATATATTGTCTTGAAGTCCTGGTAGGTGTCATTCCTGACCAAAGATCCCGAAAACTTATAAGACGAACCTATCGGTTGGATAAGGACCATCGGAGAGGACTGTGGATTTTTGGATGTTCGTTTTGTACTGACAAACCTCGAAAAGTGTCAATTCATAAATTTTAGACTACGGAAAGGTTACTTAAAAGTTTTTATTCGGTATAAAAGATTTTCGGTGTAAAATTTCCCGTCTTTTAAAGTTTTTTGTCTCGTTAATCAACAGTCGTTATGAACATTTAAATAAATTTTCAACGTTGACATTAA
This sequence comes from Capra ibex, assembly GCA_006410555.1. NCBI lineage: Eukaryota > Metazoa > Chordata > Mammalia > Artiodactyla > Bovidae > Capra > Capra ibex. The sequence continues at coordinate 1,613,924 of SJYO01054018.1, forward strand.
TTTAAAATATGACCAAAATGAAAGACGCTCATTTTTGGTTTTGTACACCTCAACCAAACAAGAATACTTTTTGATAATTCTTCACAAAGAATTGTATTTTATTCATATTTAGTAGTCATTATAAAAAAGAAGAATACTTCGATCGTCATATTTTACTATGAGGTATTATGGTTGTCTTTTTTTATCATGAGTTCAAATTGATGGTAGAGGAGTAGTCATGGAAGAATGACATACAACTCTTTCAACATAAAAGTCAGTATACTAGAAAAGTAGAGGAAATAAGTCCAGTATAAAAGTGATTTTTCCACTTAATAGAATTTTTTCTTTTTCTTACTCTTGTACTAAGTATAAGTCTGTTTTGTATAAGTGTTAAGATGTTAAGTTTTTACAATACTTTTTAACTTTGAGTAAACCAGATATTTTATACTGGACTCTCCGTGTAAAAGAAGTCGTCTTATTCTTCGAGACTTTTAGTCGAGGAGGTATTTCCGTTACTCTTATAACCGTTTTCCCAGTTTAGTTAAAAAAGTCTTAAGACTCTTTATCGGTTTTCAACGTTATTATGTTCCTCGTAAAGACTTATTGACAAGTCAAGTCAAGTCAGCGAGTCAGCACAGGCTGAGAAACGCTGGGGTACTTAGCGTCGTGCGGTCCGGAAGGACAGGTAGTGGTTGAGGGCCTCAAGTGAGTCTGAGTACGGGTAGCTCAGCCACTACGGTAGGTCGGTAGAGTAGGAGACAGTAGGGGAAGAGGATGACGGGGGTTAGGGAGGGTCGTAGTCTCAGAAAAGGTTACTCAGTTGAGAAGCGTACTCCACCGGTTTCATGACCTCAAAGTCGAAGTCGTAGTAAGGGAGGTTTCTTTAGGGTTCCGACTAGAGGAAGTCTTACCTGACCAACCTAGAGGAACGTCAGGTTCCCTGAGAGTTCTCAGAAGAGGTTGTGGTGTCAAGTTTTCGTAGTTAAGAAGT
>SJYO01054018.1:1624957-1687226 GCA_006410555.1 Capra ibex
ACATACGTCCAGTCCTTCGTTGTCAATCTTGACCTGTACCTTGTTGTCTGACCAAGGTTTATCCTTTTCCTCATGCAGTTCCGACATATAACAGTGGGACTAATAAATTGAATATACGTCTCATGTAGTACTCTTTGAGACCCGACCTCCTTCGTGTCCGACTTTAGATCTAACGGCCCTCTTTATAGTTATTGGAGTCTATACGTCTACTGTGGTGGGAATAACGTCTTTCACTTCTCCTTGATTTCTCGGAGAATTACTTTCACTTTCTTCTCTCACTTTTTCAACCGAATTTCGAGTTGTAAGTCTTTTACTTCTAGTACCGTAGACCAGGGTAGTGATGTACCCTTTATCTAACCCTTTGTCACCTTTGTCACAGTCTGAAATAAAAACTCCCGAGGTTTTAGTGACGTCTATAACGTACTTTAATTTTCTGAGAATGAGGAACCTTCTTTTCAATACTGGTTGGATCTATCACGTAAGTTTTCGTCTCTGTAATGAAACGGTTGTTTCCAGGCAGATCAGTTCCGATACCAAAAAGGTCATCAGTACATACCTACGTTCTCAACCTGATACTTCTTCCGACTCGTGGCTTCTTGACTACGAAAACTTGACACCTCAACCTCTTCTGAGAACTCTCAGGGAACCTGACGTTCCTCTAGGTTGGTCAGGTAAGATCTCCTCTAGTCAGGACCCACAAGAAACCTTCCTTACTACGACTTCGACTTTGTGGAGTACGCTTCTCGACTGAGTAATCTTTTCTGAGACTACGACCCTCCCTAACCCCCGTCCTCCTCTTCCCCTGGTGGCTCCTACTCTACCGACCTACCGTAGTGACTGAGCTACCTGCACTCAGACTCACTTGAGGCCCTCAACCACTACCTGTCCCTCCGGACCGCACGACACTAAGTACCCCAGCGTTTCTCAACCTGTACTGACTCGCTGACTTGACTTCTATAAATGTCTTTAGATCCACTTATATACTCTTTATAAACAGTAAAAGGTTAACACAGACTTTAATAAATTTTACTTTTCAAGTTTTATCATTAAGATTTCACCATGAGAAGAATAACTATCAAGAGAAAGTTATTACAACGAACTTAATACATTTATATGAAAAAAGAGTTATCTCGAAAAATAAAATTAAGTTTTTACGTTTAATGTTGATAAAAAAGACTTAAGGAAAGTACTTTTCTTTCGGTTTTTTTTTTTTTTAACGGTAACAGTTTACAGTTATTCATGTCAACACGTATTCGGTCTTGTCTTAAGACGTCTATTTTATGTCATATATAAAGAAAAGGAATACTTAAAATTATGTCGTCCATACGTAAAATTTAATTATAATTACCGTCGGACTTTTTCTCTTTTATTTACTTTTTAATTTGTGGTACATGGAACTTCGTCCTCTTCATCTTTCCAACCCGGTAAAGTCGGAAAATAAAACTACTGACACCATCTACGTAAGCAAATCAGTAAGTTGTTTGAAGATCCGTGACTCCATACTCTCTCTTGTCTCCACTTGTTTTGTACTCGTAACAAGAGATCTTCGAGTGTCAGCACACACACAACCCCACGACCTCCTCTCCCATGTCACTCCTCATTCACGTTAGTGGTCTGTAGTGACGTTGTGTGTCCCGATAGTGTCCCGATATGTGTGACTGCAACCTTGTGTGTCCCGATGTGTGCCCCGATAAGGTTCCGTATCTACTTCTTTGACTAGTTTGCGGAAATTCCCTCATTTTAAACGATGAGGTTCTACTTAGAGAAAACGTGCTCCTAATTAAATCCGACTAATAAAACTGAATTACCTTCTGAACCCTACATTCTCGGACAAAGACCTTATCTCGATAGTAGTCTCTTTAAATATCTCTTATACCCGATGTACACCATCTCTTTTGAGTTGTCCTGGACCTCTAGTCTCAGACGAGATACAGGGTAACAGAGAAGTAACGGGTTGTTTGTAAACAAAAGGTTTGTAAACGAAAAGGTAGACAATTAACGGAAGGAGACGGGGAGGTGGAAACTTCAGGATTTGGTGATTAGGATTGTAAGAGAAAAATCGACTTCTACCACAAATTCTACTCCGAAAACCGGTAAAACCACTCAATGAGTCGAGAGGACCCAGAGAGGGTCCATATATACAATAATTTGAAAACAAACTGAAAGAGGAAAATTAAACAGAGTTCAGTTAAATTAAGAATCTGGTCGGTGTTATAGAAGGTCCATCTTTTCTATAGATTCACTCTGTTTTTCCAGTTTTAATGATTCGTATAAAGAAATTTAGGGGAGTCTAACGGAAAAAAAAAAAAGTAATGATGGTTAACGGAGGAACTTAGAGACAGGTTGAACAGTCAGTATCCCTTTCATTTTTTCTTGAAATGATCGAGACTCTTCTCTTTGTTTCAACCATGTTTCTTTTCATTTTGACTCTTTCTTGTTCTCGTTCTCTATTTTGATATTTTGCAAGTTATACCAAGTACATCTTACTGTCACCCCTAATTTTTCTCTACCCCGACATTCCGTTTGTTTTCGGTCGAATACTTCCTGAACATAAGATGGACTCAAAAAGTTGTAATAAGACTCCCTTTCCCCGTACTGAGAAAGGTCTCTTAAAAAATAAAGTCACATATTTAAGAATCATTAAAGGTCAAAACAAAAACCTGGACGACAGTCTCTTTGAAGGAAGACAGAGAAGGTCTCTGTTGTCTCTAGTATGACTGAACGATCCAGGTTATCTACTCTTCCGCTACCGTGGGTGAGGTCACGAGAACGGACCTTTTAGGGTACCGGCCTCCTCGGACCACCCGACGTCAGGTACCCCAGCGACTCTCAACCTGTGCTGAGTCACTGAAGTGAAAGTGAAAAGTGAAAGTACGTAACCTCTTCCTTTACCGTTGGGTGAGGTCACAAGAACGGACCTCTTAGGGTCCCTACCCCCTCGTACCACCCGACGGCAGATACCCCAGTGTGTCTCAGCCTGTGCTGACTTCGCTGAATCGTCGTCGTCCAGGTTATCTTTTGAGACAACTAATGTACTATATAAATTTCTACCTCTGGTTTCCTCTGATAGAAACCCTTCTAAGAAGACGAATCTTATGATCACAGACCTGAAGAGACCACCAAGTTACCGACTCTTGGACGGACGGTTACGTCCCGTGTACCTGAGTTGGGGACCAATCTCTTCTAAGGTATACGGTGTGTCGTTGATCCGGGTATACGGTGCTGATGACTTCGGACGTGACGTGTCGCTCTCTTCGGTGGCGTTACTCTTCGGGTATGGACCGTTTATCTCTCATCGGAGGAGAGCGGTGTCGATCTCTCTCGGACCCACGTTGTTGCTTCTGGGTCGTGCCAGTTTTAATTTAGGTAGCTTTTAAAAATTTGTTTTCCTTTTTCTTGTGATTACAGATTGAGACAGGGTTCCGAATAAAGGGAAAGACTTTGACCCAAACGAAGACTTGGGTCCTTAAATACCGATCATTCATAGGAGACATAGGAGAGTTCTTATTACCCTTAATTATGAAATTCCCTTTTTTTTTATTACATTACCGTAAGGACCAAAGGTCAAGACACATACTCGTCGAACCTCAATGGTGAGGTGACATTGTTCACTTTTCCAGAAAAAATGTTCATTTTTCTGACTTTTTAGTTGGTGACAAGAATCCGGGTATTCTCTTCACTCCGGTGTCTCGTTTTTCGATGGGGATTTTAACCTCTTGTGTATCTTAGTGTTACATGGTTCGTCTTTGGGTTTTTACCTTAGGAGGTGTCCTTGGTTAAGGGATCATCTTTTAGATCTCGACATTGACTATTTAACGACCTCCGAGTCTGACCTGTTAAGACTTCCACTTTTTGAGGTCCCCCTGGGTTTATATCCCCGGACGACTTTGGCTCGTCCCGGGACACCCCGAGGGTCCGTACCTCGGGCAAAACAGGGGGTAAAGAACATCCGTTCTGAGGCCAGATGTACTGGAAGGGACTCAAGGTTTCTCGTCTAAACTTATCAACGATTAGTTCCCTTCTCGTCAGTTCTTTAGTGGATTTTGTTCTAATTTACCTGATCTCTTCGAGTAGTTCTAATCCTCTGTGGTCTCTTTTCCCGAAGGGACGACCGAGTCGTCATTTCTTAGGTGGACGGTCACATCCTCTGTCCCTCCGTACCCAAGCCACGGACCCATCCTTTCCAGGGGACTTCTTCCTTTACCGTTGGGTGAGGTCATAAGAACGGACCCCTTAGGGTACCTATCTTCTCGGACCGCCTGATGTCAGGTCCCCCAGTGCTTTCTCAGGCTATGTTGACTCGCTGATTTGTTATGGACTTTACTCGAATTTTTTACGTCCAAGATGTGTGTGGGATCAAAACGGTCTCTGGGATGGAAACTTGGGAGTAGTTTGGGAGGACCCAACCCTGTGTGTCAAAAACTCCCGCGTTGACACAGGGGGAAACGGATCGTTTCATTATTTCAATAGAAAAAGATGAAGTGGGTTTTAAGACAGAGATTCTGAACAAAGTCGTGGCCACAGTTCAAAAGTCATTGTAGTGGTGGTGTGAAAACCCTGAGAGTGGAGGTCCTCAAACTGGCCCCAGAGTCTCACTTATTACGTCTTTTTCGAACACGAAGGAGGTCGTCACTCCCCCCTTTTCCTCGGTAAAACTTTGTGTGGCCACGTGAGATCAGGAAACATTGTTCCGGACGGGAGTCCTCTTTAATTAGCTGGTATAAATTGGACGATCCTAAAACAGTCTCCGATTGACTGGGACCCCTTCCCTCGATAGGTTGAAGTCGGGTGAGATCGGAAGGACAAATTCATACCCCCTCCCCTTCCGCTTCTGGTCACGTCCTTTCTAATTAGTCTTCGTGAACACTTCAGGTGTCAGTTCTCCACATCCGAGTGACTTTCTGACTCTTAATCAGTATCCTGATGTCCTACGAAGGGGACGGGGGGATGGAGTGGTAGTGTAATCATTTCCGAATAAATGTCTTCAAAGAAAATGGTTACTGTAGTACAGACCGATATTTGTTTTTGACGTTCTATGTCATTTCCCGTTTTTTTGTGTCAAACTTTTATGTCTCGTTCGTCTTAGTCTATACCAACCTTATGGTCTGGTCCTTAAATTTTTTTTTGTTTGATACTGATTAAATATTTCCCGTATTTCATCCGTCGTCTGTTCTTGTCTACATATTAAATTCGTTTCTTTTCGTTTGAGATTCTTTCTAGGTTTTCCTTTACAATCTCTACTTTTTATGACATTGTTTGTACTTCCTACGGCCACTGCCGAAACTAACTCTTTTTATCTTGTCTGATAGGTTCCCGACACCTTCTTGATGTCTTCTACATTGTGTACATACTACCCCTATGGTCACTCTGTCCTCCCTTCGGCTGTCCCGTGTTGGAAATTTTCTTACCGTCAGTATCCTGTCCTGTTTTTGACAATCTTAGCTGATCTAGGGTCTACCGTCTTCCAAGACGAGGGTCCGGTATTTTTGATTGGTGACGTAAAAGTGCCGGAGTGTGGAAGACTCTGGTGGGTGTGGGATTTCTCACGTAAAAAGGGTTCCGGTAAGAGTGGAAAACTCAACCTGGTATGTCACAGGTACCCTACACATAGAGAAATTTATTTAGGTGAACAATGGATAGTGAAACAGGGATCGACTTAAGAAAGACGTTACTCTACATTTCTTGGACTCGGAGTAATTCAGGACTCTAGTCCTCACGTTAGAGTCAATTTTCTGACACTTCAGATAAAGGTTAAACTTAAGACTGACCCAAACTCATGACTGTGTACCCAAATTTAGGGTCAGACTCCACGCACCATAGTGATCCTCCTCTTCTTTCTCTCTTTCCTCGTCTTCTGTTTAAACTTTGTCACTACTGACTCTTACAACACCTAGGGTTCAAACACACGGGATGTCCCTTCTATTCGTTTGGTTTCTCACCCTCAGACCTCGGCTCTTTCCAATTAACGTTCCCGGTTCGTTCCTCTTGCTTGTAGAGTTACGAGTTTTTCGGGTTTAGAGGGTCGCCGAAACTCCCTTCTCAAAAATTGCCGTTTGGACCCCCATCCCGATGTCCTATATACTGAAAGAAGACTAACCAACGACCACTCCATTGTCCCACCAGGTCTTTAGAGTTGGTAGTCGGAAGACCAAGGTTGGTCAGACCCTAGGTGCACGAAGACAAGGACTTCAAAGGTAGTACGTGGACCCACCTCCGGGGTCGTGGACATCTTCTTAAGTCTCTATACGTAGTCTGACGACACGGGGACTCCTCCTCGGTCCCCCGACGGGTAGTGACGTGACGTCAAAGACTGACTGACGGAAAGGAGACCAAAACGTAAGGGAGTGAAGGGGTTAATCATTAACAAACTTAGACGACATAAATTGAGTCTTTTCCAGATCCTCTTACTTCGGAAACAGGATGTTTGTTCTTTGTCCCTGTGTCTTTCCGAAAACATAGATCTTCCCGAGGTGTCCCAGGTCTAGTCAAAGTTCTTAAAAGGGTTTAATTACAGTCTGTGGTTTGGTGTCTAAGTCCTTCGAGTCTCTTACGGTCCGTTCTACTCACGGCGGGGTTGGTGTTTGATGGGGTCCACACCAAAATATATATATGTATATATATATATATATATATATATATGTATATATATATATAAAAAAAAGTAGGATTTTCTTCGGTCTACCCTTCCCGTCCCTCTTGGGAAATAGATATCTACTTTTTTTTTTTTTTTGTTTCTATACGTAATATCGACTGAGGAGGAGTCTTTGGTAGGTTTCTTCTATCATTTCACTTTCACAAAGTTTCAAACGATGAAACTTTGTGAAAGTGAAATGATAGAAGAAACCTTTTTTGCATTAGGTAACACCTGATCATATTAAATTTACCGAGTGGTGTTAGAAAACTGCAAAGTCTTACCACTTCAAGTCCTGACTAAAGTTCACCGGTTCGCCTTTTCCGAACTGTGATGAGTGTCAAACTACGTTTCCTAAAAGGTAAGTCAGAGGAGAAAGGTCAACGGTCTCCGTGAAACATTTTAATGAGTGGTCTCTACCCTTACAAAAAGTTACAATAGCGTTCTAATACAAACCGAAGTAACTTTCTTTTCAGTCAAATGCAAAGTGGTCAAAACATTCTAAAGACGTAATCAGTCTGACACGATTGACGAGTCGACACACCAGCGATTCAGTACAGGTTGAGAACGCTGAGGTACCTGACGTCGGGCGGTCCGAGGAGACAGGTACCCTAAAGGGTCCGTACTTATGACCTTACCCAACGGTAAAGGAGGAGACCCTCTTGAAGGACTGGATCCCTAGCTTGGGTGTAGAGGACGTAGCCGTCCAGCCTAGAAATGGTCACTCGGTGGTCCCTTCGGACGATATCTTTGTTTTGTTTTGGGGTTGAAGAACTTAAAGAAATTTGTCTCAAATAAATAACGAAGGAATACCGTGTTAGATTACGTCCCATATCCTCCCCCACGTCCCCGCCAGTAGGTGTCAGTAAGTCCCTCAATCCGAAAGATCTACTACCACTGGTCGGTAGTAAATCTTGGAGCCTCAGGAGTCGAAACCTGGTTTATTTTCCCCATATGTAGTAAAGACTGTTACTCGGTAATGTCGGCCTACACTTTCACTTCAGCGAGTCAGTACATGCTGAGAAACACTGGGGTACCTGACCTCGGACGGTCCGAGGAGGTAGGTACCCTAAAAGGTCCGTTCTTATGACCTCACCCGACGGTAAAGGAATGTCGGCCCACCGAGGAGGATTAACATTTTCTACGTCTATTTACGTCAGGTCAAGACACGAGTCAAAGAGAATTAAAGATACACTTCTGAACTCAATTGACCCAGGTATAAAGAATAAATAAGTCATTAAAAACAAACAAACAAAACCACTGTCGACAACGGTAGAAGAAGGGAAGGGTCGAGACCAACCTCCGATAGTAAACCTATAACTGACCTATAACAGTACGGAAAGCCTAAGTATAGTAGTTTTCAAATTATATGAACGAAAGAGTGTTCAATAAATAAACAGTATAATTAAATTATACCTTCTGTTCTTTTACTCGACACAAATGTTTCGTATAAACTTGATAGAGGTCACAGTAAAATTTTTGAAACATCGTCTCTTAAGTGACTTCGTAAACTTTATGTACGATGAAATGTCTTTGTTAGTACACTGGGTTCTCTGAGAACAATATCAATTCGGTATTTAAATCGGAATTTAAAAGATCGTTAATTGTATTTATTAACAATAAAGAAGTATATACCTAAGATTAATAAATAGTAGATTAGTAAAGTATTTTACATTACGCCATCCCTGGAGGACCCAAACTAGGGACCCAGCCCTTCTGGGGAGGACCCTCTTCCCTTACCGGTGGGTGAGGTCATAAGAACGAACCTCTTAAGGTTCCTGACTCCCCGTACCATCCGATATCAGGTACACCAGCGTTTCTCATCCTGTACTGACTCGTTGATTGTGAAAGTGAAGTGAAAGTCCCTGGAGAGACCGTTTAGGTCACCAATTCCAAGGAGTACGGAGAACCGGTTTTTTGTTTTGTATTTTGTCTTCGTTATAACATTGTTTAAGTTATTTCCGAAATTTTTTATTTTTTGTATTACAATATATATATATATATCCAATATAAAAAACACTTATTTTGTAACTTCTGAAAATCTGTATGTCGGAAAATATCTATAAAAAGTTCCCTAAAACACTACAAAAATTTTAAGTTTAAGTTACCTCTTAATACTTGGAAGTATAATTCCAAACTGAGCCCACCTACTACCCTACCCCCGAACTTTCCCCAAGTTCATACCTCTCTTAGATCTACTCTAAAGACACTATTTTAACGTGTTATACTGGTACTTGAGAAGACTACGGTTGGACATAAAAAGGAAGAGATGATATTTGGGTGAACGATAAGCTTTTACGGTATGAAAAAGTATCCTATTAGACAATTTAGAGCCTTCTGTCAGGAAACTGGTATTTAACACCATAGTGTAGTTCATTAAGAATTTTGAGTACTTTATTTTTGTTGTCACTATAAATTTCCATCCAAAGTAACTCACAAGTTGTCGGAGCCAAACTCGATATAAAAAATATTCTTAAAAGTATATGATAAGAAGTACAGTTGTCCCCGTCACAAGTCGTCGAAGAGTTTTCAAAGACTATCTAGTAGTTAATCTAATACACAAGTATTATGAATTAGTATTATGTATTAACAGGGACAATCAAGTGTCATATCGTCTTATGGAAATTTTTTAGATAAAACTTGTTTTGTTTGTAGAATGGATCCACAAACTAAAATATTCAATTGTAGGGATTATTATTGTTTGACTGAGTTCACACGAGGATCAAGAGACGAATTATTAGTTGACCGATCTACGATTGTGCCAAGGAAAAGGTTTCAAATTTTAGTTCCACACCCCTAAAGGGACCACCGATTCACCAATCCTGAGATGTGAAAGTGACGACTTCCGGTCCCAAGTTAGGAATCGGTCCCTTGATTCTAGGGTGTTCGACACCTCTTCACCATTTTTTTTTTTTTTTTTTNTTTTTTTTTTTTTTTTTTTTTTTGTTCTACACTTCTAAACAAATAATTCAGAGAGTTTTATCGAGACTATTTCCAACTGTGACATTAACGTCAATACTCGTAAGTACGAAATGTTTATATATAAAATTTTAAAACAAACAAATAAATAAACCGACATGGTCTAGAATCGACGTCGGACCCATCAGAATCAACGTCGTACACCCTAGATTAAGGGACTGGTCCCAAGCTTGGGTCTGAGGGACGTAAACCTGACTTCTCAGAATCGGTAACCTGGTGCTTCCTTCAGGGAGGTACTAAAAATTTTTTATCAAAAGAAATTAATTTGCAAACAATTATAGATATTTTCGTTCAGTCCCTTTATATACTTTTTTTTTTATGGGTCTAATGTATATTCTCTCTTTTATCAGGGTCAGGACTCGACCTCGTATGCAAATGTAGACTATATTAATCGACAAGGAAGACTCTTCTTTAATCTTAAGAGGAACTATCTAAAACTACTCAATTTTGGTCAAGACACTTGGGGTGGAAAGTAGAGAGTCGGGACCCTCTTTGAGAGAATCTCTCAGTTTACTAGAATCTGAGATCAGGAAGTAAAGGAAAAGATTCTCAGATTCGAGACCTGACACTTCTTTCGACTCGCGGCTTCTTAACGACGAAAACTTGACACCACAACCTCTTCTGAGAACTCTCAGGGAACCTGACGTTCCTCTAGGTTGGTCAGGGAGGATTTCCTCTAGTCAGGACCCACAAGTAACCTTCCTGACTACGATTTCGACTTTGAGGTTATGAAACCGGTGGACTACACTTCTCAACTGAGTGACCTCTTCTGAGACTACGACCCTCCCTGACCCCCGTCCTCTTCCCCTACTGNTCTCAGGGAACCTGACGTTCCTCTAGGTTGGTCAGGGAGGATTTCCTCTAGTCAGGACCCACAAGTAACCTTCCTGACTACGATTTCGACTTTGAGGTTATGAAACCGGTGGACTACACTTCTCAACTGAGTAACCTCTTCTGAGACTACGACCCTCCCTGACCCCCGTCCTCTTCCCCTACTGTCTCCTACTCTACCGACCTACCGTAGTGGTTGAGCTACCTGTTCTCAAACCCACTTGAGGGCCTCTACCACTACCTGTCCCTCCGGACCGCACGACGTTAAGTACCCAACGTTTCTCAGTCTGTGCTGACTCGCTGACTTGACTTGACTTGACTTCGAGATCTGAAATGACAATTTATAGAGGAAAAACAACGACAACAACAAATCAGAGATACAGTACAGGGTGGGGTTCGTGTTTCAGTGGTCCGAGGAGACAAGTACCCTAAAAGGTCGGTTCTTGTGACCTAACCCAACGGCAAAGGAGGAGGTTTCTTAGAAGGGCTGGGTTCCTACCTTAGGAACAGAGGATGTGACCGTCTACCTAAGAAATGGTGACTCGGTGGATCCTTAGGGATTTACAGAGATGGTCCTCTTTTTAGTACTAAAAACACACTCTTTACTAAAAAAGACTCTTTAAAGAAATGTCTATAAAAGTTTTCCAAACACTAAAAATTTTTTAATTTTAAGTTGATTTTTCATTGTGTCGAAGTAGTCGAAGTAACAACCTAAATAAAGGAAATAACTACTGACTTATAGGAAATAGGTAATAAGTTTCTTTTTCTTAAAGGAATTAAGTATAGGAAAGGTTTCCGAACTAAAAAAGGGAAATTTGTAATTAAATAAGTAAACCGACACGACCCAGAATCGACACCGTACACCCTAGATCAAGGGACTAGTCCCTAACTTGGGTCCGGGGAACATAATCCTCGTACCTCAGAATCGGTCACCTGGTGTTCCCTTCAAAGAGGTTTCCGAACAAAAACTATCGTACCGAAACTACCCTCTTGTATCGGAGTTGTGACTACGGACTCCCCTCTTTTCCCCTTGTAGAGAAATCCCCTCTTTTATAATCTAAGTTTTCAATCGTATTTAATATAAATTTTACCTATTGGTTGTTTCTGGATGACATATCGTGTCCTTTGACAAGTTATAGTACAGTATCTGACCTACCCTCCCCTCAAACTCCCACTTACCTACGTACATATACGTACCGACTTAGGGAAGTGACAGGTGAACTTTGATAGTGTTGTAACAGTCATCTGATGTGAGGTTATATTTTAAATTTTCAAAAAAAAAAAATTCAATCGTATTCTTTCGGTTCTGTCTGAGTACTGTGTGAGACTACATACCGTCTCTTGTCAACGAGATACTGAAATTTGAGAGTTTCAGTCCCTACTCGATCACATAAGATGTAAAATATCTTCTAATAAATTACGTTGAATTGAAAACCTTTTTTTTCATTTAAAGGGACACGTAGTCAATAAAGTCCTATAATAAACGAATAAGGGATACCTGGTATGTTCCTGGTCAATCCTTCTTACTAAATTGAGAATTGTAGACGAGAGATTTACTGACCTTATCTGAACAGAGCCGATAGAACTGTACTTGATATTTTAAATGTGAAAACTTTTATGTATCTAAAAAATTTTTATCTTCTATTAAGTAACCACAATATTTTAAAAGAAAGAAATATATAAAAAGTAATCCACTGGAAATAACCATGGCGAACATGAGGGTAGTAGTTTGTGAGTTGAGGTCGTGTAGACCTAAAGACCACAACGACGTAAGTGGTGCGGACGTTATTGAGATTGACGGTGATAACGGTAACGGTGACACTTATTACCTTTTACACGATTAATTTTGTGTTAGAAAACTCCGTGAACAGAGTTTTTCATGGTTCGCTCTTTTTCTGTGGTGACAAGGATCAAGAGGTTTGTGTCGTGCAAGAAACGACTCTTCCCGACATTCACTATGTATTAGATCCCCCAGACCAATCCACGGGTGGGCTATGTGAGGTGAAGTAGTCCGGAGTCACGCAGGAGGGGGAAAAGAAACTAGTCAAGACAGGGTACGGATAGGGGTACAACGATGTTCTAGATTTTATAGGTGCCTGATGACAACAAAGACCTGTAAACCTCCCCGACCCAACAGGAGATGGAGGTTAGACGGCGGGATCTCTGGGTAATTGAAGGGTCTAGGTACAGAGTTCATCACTGAGTGAGAAAGGAAGTAATGTGGGGAACGACTAGTAGTGAAAAATAATACAAGATGTTAAGGTCGAGACTTTGACCGACGAAAATCCGTTTTATATGAAAAGATGACTCTAAATTCTAAAAAAGGATATATTGAAAATCTAAGGGGGACAAAAATCAAAAGTACTCTAAGTCAGTTATTGGGGTGTATACGACCAGTCAGACAACCTGATGATCCTACTTGGGTAACCAACATTGTCTTTGGAGTCGTTTCCGACGTTTATTTATCGTAATCGTCGAAGATTTCTCTTTAGAAGACTTCCTCACTTACCAAAACACACAACGGTTACCGCCCTTCAGACCTGGTCACTAATCCAGTGAGGGTAACTCAGAAACTAAGTATCCAAACGAAGGACATTTTCCGAAAAAATTTTTTTACACAACTTGGGTTGAAAGGAACTACCTTACTTTGTTCAGTTCCTACAAGTCCACTTTGAGGTTCTCGTTTCCGTCTCCTTATCGTCGCCTTTGGTCTTCTATATTTGACTGGGTAATGGGTTTTCAACGATATCAAACAACTAGGTCATAGGGCTGTCACTCAGTGAGACCGGCAGTCTGAAGTAAGGCCAAATACTGTCTTGTAGTGAATATTCTTAACGGTAGTTCCTTCTTCTTTGACCGGTGTTCGGTCCTTCGTGTTTCTCGGTGAGAATGGAAAAGACGAGATATAAACTTTTGCAAGTAAACGGAAACTCAACAAAAGAAATATAGTACTAAGTGATAACAAAACAAATTACTATTTCATATTTGTTTTTTCGGTATGACCACAGAGAGGGTAGGATCTGTGGAGTTGGGTCCTGAGACCTTGCCGGTGCACCTTGTCTCATTCTAGATCGGGACGGTCCTCAGACACAGGTTGTTTCCGGGGTCCTTGTGCCGTCTCGAGACGAGTCGGCGAGGCATAGTCAGAAGTCCAGTCTCTCCAAGAGAGTTTCGGAAGTTAATCGAGAGTCAAGTCAAATCAAGTCAGCGAGTCAGTACAGGTTGAGAAACGTTGGGGTACTTAACAAGTTTGAGTACAAGTAACTCAGCCACTACGGTAGGTCGGTAGAGTAGGAGACAGCAGGGGAAGAGGAGGACGGGGGTTAGGGAGGGTCGTAGTCTCAGAAAGGGTTAATCGAGATCGATGAGGAATTAAGTAGTCTCGATAAGTACGACAGTCGGGTATGGGGAGGAGCACTGAAAGTCGGAGACTTCGGAGACTTTCGTCGAGACCACTCCACCGTGGAAAAGGATTATAAAATGTATAATCTACAGTAGAGTGACAAGTCAAAAGAATCTCCAGTTCATACTCTCACCAGATGTACATCGAAGACCAAACTGTGTCACGGACGGTACTGATACCAGGTGTTCAGGTGACTATAGTTTGTGAAAACACTTGTACTACCTTAAATAATTTCTGGCACATTCCTCCCGAAGGGACCACCAAGTCACCCATTCTGAGACAGAAAGTTAAATCCCCTGTGCCCAAGCTAGAGACCAGACCCTTCTAGGGTGCACGGTGCCCTGTTGATTCAGGTACACGGTGGTGACGGCTCGGACACGAGATCTCGGACCCTCGGTGTTGATGACTCGGTGTCCGACGTCGACGACTTCGGGCACGTTCTCGTCGGTAGCGTTCACCCTTCAGATTCGCGACATTGACCTCTCCGCGAGGGCAAGTGGTGTTGAGCTCTCTTCAGGTGCGTTGGTGCTTCTGGGTTGTATCGGTTTTTATTTATTTATTTATTTATAAGATTTTTTAATTTTATTCTGACACATTCCTTGTACCTTTCCTCACTGTAACGGGTGGTGTGTCGTGTACTCAATTATTGTAGAAGTAATCGGCCAACAACAAATAAAGTTAAAAGAAACCTCTATGTAAAGAGAGAGGCAAAAACGAGGTTGGGTCCCGAGTGAGGGAGACGAAGGAAGATGGAAAGAAATGATACGTCTAACGGACTTACGACCGGTCGAAAATGCAACGATGTCCGAATACTTTAAGAATAAAGTTGGTTCGCCAGAGAGAACCCTTCCGTTGTACCCTCACGTTTTACTCAACAGCGAATTTTTTTATTTAAAAAGGCCTAGTGACGTAATGTGTTAGACATCAAAGAACTGAAAGGACACCGTTTGATTAAAAAATCTAAGTCTTTGTCTCGGTGCTCTACCAAGTTGACCAAAGAGTTTTCAAAGTTTGTTAGGGTTGAAATCAAAATGACCGTAAGTTTATTTAACGAGACGGAAAAGGGAGGAGACCACAAGGATGGACGGAACATGACTTATTTCTATCTACCAAGACACGTTCTGACACAGTTGATAAATGCAGATCCAAATAGAAAAAACCGAAAAATGAAGAAAAGAGGAATTCAGGGGGCGTAAGGAAAAGATGTCCTTCGCACCTTTTCTATTTCCACGGCCCTTTCTATAATCGAAAACCGACGACCGGAGTTACAACGGGAAATCGTAAGTAATCGATTGAAAGAATTGATCGTTATATGAAATAATAAAAAAAAATAAAATGAAATGTTATGATATAACCAAAACGGTATGTAGTTGTACTTAGGCGGTGCCCACATGTGTACAAGGGTTAGGACTTGGGGGGAGGGTAGAGGGAGGGGTATGGTAGAGAGACCCAGTAGGGTCACGTGGTCGGGGTTCGTAGGTCATAGGACGCAGTTTGGATCTGACCGCTAAGTAAAGAATATACTATAATATGTACAAAGTTACGGTAAGAGGGTTTAGTAGGGTGAGAGAAGGAGAGGGTGTCTCAGGCTTTCTGACAAGATATGTAGACACAGAGAAAACGACAGAGCGTATGTCCCAATAGCAATGGTAGAAAGACTTAAGGTATGTATATACAATCATATGACATAACCACAAAAAGAAAGACCGAATGAAGTGAGACATATTAGTCGAGGTCAAAGTAGGTGGAGTAATCTTGACTGAAATTCTACTCGGTATTTCCCTTTTTCGTGGTTTCCTCTCTTGTCAAAGACAAAAGTTGTGATACCTCCCGACTAACATTCACAAGACTCAAGACCCCAGAAAGTCACCTTCAAAGGAGACTTTCAGTGAACAAAAGGGTCGTGAGAAGGAACGGAATGACCCAAAAATGTTGGACAAAGGGTTCCGGTCTCCAGTGTAGGTAATCAACAGAGTAAAGATGTTTACGTACACCATAAATTTTATCTTCTTATTTGTCCTCACATAGATTCATAGTTGAGTAAAACGAACAACCCTACCCTTTTGTCTTAAAAAATTTTTCTGGACAGAATGACTACTCTTGAGATGTCAAAGTGATTTGAGTTGAACTCTAAAGCACTTTGTGAAGGATACACGTTCAAAAAACGATCCACGCATGTGAACACGATTCAGCGAAGTCAACACAGGTTGAGAAACACTGGGATATCTGGTATCGGGTGGTCCGAGGAGACAGGTACCCCAAAAAGACTGTGGTGACCTCACCCAACGGTACGAGAGAAGGTCCCCTAGAAGCGACCTAGGGTGGGTCCCTAGCTTGGACGTAGAGGACGCGACGTCCGTCTAAAAGAAATGGCGACTTGTTAACGTATACCTGTTTTAAAACTTCTCTTATACATTCATATATTTATCAACATAATGTTTACCATTTTAATATGAACTTACAAAAATAATTCTATAAAAATATTAATTTATCTTTAATTTTCAACTCTGAATGAACAGAATAAGATGACTAAGTAGTGGATACGACAGTAGATACTACTGTCGGTAGATACTTCCTCCTTCGGTGTAGATAGCAAATTTGACCCAGTCACAAAATTTCTCGGTTTCGAAAACCCCCAAGTATGTCATGAAGTCACAATCTTAAACCTTACATTGTAATTTTCTTTAGATGCAGATATTAAAAATCCGTTTACATCCGACCGTAGGAGGAAAGTTAGTCTCCGTTTCGAAGACTTTACGAGCACGAGTCAAAGGAATGAACATTTCCCTTATTATTATTTTGGATGAAGTAGTGAACAAAACAAATCCAAACAAAAACGAAATTATTCTTATTCACGGACCGTGGAAAATCCAAAGGGACCACCGAGTCTGTCATTACTTAGACGGACGTTACACCCTGTGGGTCTAGAAGTTAGGGACCCAGTCCTTCTAGAGGTTCTCTTCCCTTTCCGTTGGATGAGGTCATAAGAAAGGACCTCTTAAGGCACCTGTCTCTCGGGCCACCCGATGTCAGGTACCCCAACGTTTCTCAGTCTACACTGATTCGTTGATTGTGAAAGTGTGAAAGTGGATGAACCATAAGTGATTTGTACCTACCCTCAACCACCCTCACAATCGACTTCGGACTGGTCTGAGACCCCCTGTAACGACCCTGGAACTTAATGGAGGTATTTCCCATGTCTAGGAGTACTATGATATGAAGTTCCTCCTGAACTCCCCTGTTTTTCTAGACCGGATGTAGTTCGGGGACGGTACAAAGGAAACACCTTTCTCGTCTCAAGTTTATCTCCTATTTATTTATTGGTAAGAAAAGTAGAGAGAGAGGTCAGGGAAGGGAGAACACCAAATTAACAGTGTATGTTTCTTTGTTGCCCGAACATTTATGGTTCTGACAGGAAGGGACAGATTCCCTCTCCTTCCTCTCCCCGATTATGATCGACATTGTGACTAAGTACTTAAGTAAGTTGGTTCTAGTTACCTCGTGGGACTCTACATTTCTGGGAGACGACAGACCAAAATATTCCGTTCTCGAATTTCCCAGTTCTCCCCTTTTTCGTAACTCAAAATAAAATTCGAAGACTGACAAAAGACATAGTTCGACTTATTTTTAAAGTAACCTCGTTAAGTAGTATTTACAAAAAGAAGAATTAAGAAAACTGTCTTTGATCGATGGTACCCGTCTGTTTTCCTAAAATGTTTCTGATAATACGTTACAACATGTTAGTCGGTTTTGACGTAATACGAGTCACAGAAACTTCTCGGACCGAAGTAAAGACGAGACCTTATTGAATTACTTTACAGGATCTACCACAGAGAACCTTCTGAAAGGAGAACAGGGTGGATACACACTAGGAAGTTGGTGTCGGTTTGAAGCGAGGGTGAGAGACTTAAAGGGTCAGAGTTCATAAACAGTGTGACTCAATAATTTTGGAGGGTTAAGTGAGAGTGAGTGAATTTGTCAAGGCACCTTTAATGAGTGCAACAACCGAAGACCCTTTATGTAAACATTACTAAAGCAGACTCGATAGTATGTATTATACGAAGGAACTGTAGACCTTAGGTTCACTGCATCTGACCTCTCTAGAGTTACGACATGACCATTAACATCATCAGTTTCTTCGGGAATCTTCTGTCTGTCGTTTGAACTCAATTTAAGTCGTTTGTATATCTCATAGTTAGTCCGTGTCTTTCTTATATGTGATGTCTTACTCGGATTACATTAACGAGACCTAGGAAGTCTTCGAATACTGAATCACCCTTTTTACCTATAGCTATTCATTCTTTACGGGAATATCTTATGTTTATTTAAATACATCCTCGTGTTTCATTTATCAATAATTGGAACCTATACTGTCGTAACCCAGTATCTTAACCAATTTTAGTACCGAAACATCGGGTTATCCGCACCCAATTACATAATTGAAATGGTAAATGACGAAAGATCGGAATTCGTGTAATGAATTAGAAAGACACAGAATTGATTGAGTTTCCATTTTACCCAAATTAATGTTATTAATGGTCTAGTGGCCCTCCGTGTTAATTCGGTACGCGTACGTGGTATATCGAAAGATACTCTTCGACCCTTTCTCCCGTAGGTCCAGTTCACTAAAGGACAGGCCCTCCGTCTCACCTTCCACATGTGTGAGGTAGGTGAGTGTAAAGTGACCTCTTTTACGTCAGTGGAACAGTGCGTGCTGACTCCCCCCTCGACCCGGCGTCTTGGAGATCGACCCGTCGGTCTTTTCCCATCTTTTCCGGGTGCTGGAGGTGTTTGTTTGCGTTATTAAGAATCCATTACCAGTCTGAAAGTTAGGTGTAACTTTTTTTTTTTTTTCGGTGTTGAGACACTTTCGCGGCACTTGTTTCGTCTGTCTGGCACACAGTACGGTGTGACAGAGTCGGTACAGACTGAGGGATACTGGGGTCCCTGACGTCGGACGGTCCGAGGGGACAGGTACCCTAAGACGTCCGTTCTTGTGACCTCACCCAACGGTACGGGAGGGGGTGACCTAGAAGGACTGGGCCCCTGACTGAGTTCAGAGGACGTAGAGGACGTGACCGTCCGCTTAAGAAGTGGCGACTCGGTGGATCCTCCAGGGGTTTAGGAGACGAGATAAGGTATCCTCTCCAGGGGCTGGAAAAACCGATCTCTGACCAAAGTATCTTCTGTTAAAAGGATGTCTCCCACCCTCCGTCCCTACCAAAATGAAAACGGGTGGTGAGTAGATGTCGACACACCGGTCCAAGGATTGTCTGGCCAACCCCTGGGGACAAGGTCTCATGGAATTAAACCGTAACACTCGTTGTGACCCCGTTATCTCTCGTTTTGACGTAGACACCAAAAGGGGAGGGTCGGAAGTCAAAAAGGATCCGACGACGACCTTCTTTGTCTTTGTGTAGGTTCCACACCTTCCCACCTCTCGTCGGCGAGCTCCGTCTGTGTGACCGACGTCCCGTTTCGCCGTCACTTGTCGTCCCTACCTCTTTGTCCCGTGTGGTTCACCTTCCCGTGTAGTCAGACCCTATTGAATTACGTCTCTTTTGTAGGGATTTGTGTGGACTTACAAGAGACTTCCGTAGTGACGCAACGACGGTTCGTGTCTGTGACCACAAGTACTCCCACTTAAGGTACTTTTTGTAGGGATCTTTTACTCCCGTCCTAGGTTATAATAATTGTAGGAGAGGGGGAAAGAAGTGGGAGGAGGGGTACAGGGAGTGTGGTTTTTGGTCGGGAAAATAGGGTTAATTCACTCTATATTCACTTGTAATTCTTTTTTGTAAATTTACTCTTTTCTTTAGAGTCTCCCCCTTGGGTATTAGATTATCTTTTTAAAGACAAACCAGTCGTTCCTTCAGACTTACTAGGTTATGAGTGTCTTACATCACAAATCATGTCAAGCATATAAATCATCTATTTTACTTTTACGACGGTACGAAAACTCCGTTTGAAATGAATGGGTCTATCGAAGTAATGGGTTATCTTAATACGTTTAGTCCAATTTGAGGTACTTGCACTATAAATTATTTCAAAGAGTGAAAAAGGGATGACATTATACGTCTCTGTTGTACAAACGACAGAGTCACCTATACAAATTTCGACAATAACCAGTGTTAATACACACACACAACAGGCAAAGGGGTCGGATCCTCCACTTAAATCGGTCTTAATGATCTCTTCTAAAAAGTCAGTGAAATTCTTGTGGTAAACACTTGAAGGGACCGTCAGGTCACCAACCAATTCTGACTACGAAGGTGACGTCCTGCATACCCAAACTAGGGATCAACCCCGTGCTTCTAGGGTGCACGGTACGCTACGTCGGTTTATTTCTTATATAGAACGGTAGTAAGATTGTTAAAAGGTAGAAATAGGTTTCTTCCTTTTGTAAGCATGTCTATTGAGATCTTCCGTTATTAGTCTTGCGTTAGACAAATTCTTATATACAGACATACGTAAAGACTATAAGAACCATAAGGGTCGAAAAGTTTGTTGATTTTTCTTTTACTATATTTGTAGACTGAACTTTTTCAATATTTCGAAGATCGAAGGGGAAGAACTGGAGTCCTTTCGATTCCTAATTAAATCAAGTCAAGGTAGGTTGTCCTAACAGACATTCTGTTTAGTATTAGAAATCGGTGAAAGTAGGGGATTCCCTCTTAGACGGTATTTCTGGGTCCCGTTCTTCCGTGGACCCAGAGTCCTTGTTCCTCATTGTTTCTGGGTCTTTCGAGAGTCTTGTGAGAGACGCACTGACGAAGGAAGTGAACGTACAGAAATAAGACTTCCTGAAAGAGATGAAGGAATCTGTCAACAAGCGTGCAATGCACAGATTTATCTGTTTGAACAGCAGAGACCTAACGTTAAGGTTTAAAGGTCCTGTCCCTTTGTATAATTGGGTCAAATAAAGTCCAAAGATAAGGGGTAGAACGGACAACTCCGACTACACCATTCTAGTACATATACTTTGACCGATTTTCCCTTTATAGGGATTTCAGTCCCTCCATCAAGAGTCTCTTTCCTCTGACACATTTAGTCTATCAGAGATTTAACAGGAGTATGTATGTCGGGTCTTAGTCTTAACACCTTTGTTTTCTCTACGAATATAATGTTAGAGACCAAAAATGTTTCGAGCGTTAGAGTATTTGGGAGTGCATGTGTACCTCCTCATTGTAAATCATGGGACTAATTCATGACTTCCCTACTGAAACTAGTCTTCCTTCGGTCTATCTCATCCTTATGTCATCTGGCGTTTTATTTATCCAAGTCTAAAACCGAGACCGAGGATGAGCAAATGCATAGGAATCATCCCAGTGTCTAAGAAGTAGACATCCAGAAGTAGAATAAACATTTTGTACCTACTAATATATATTCAAATTTCCGTAAAATTTTACTACTAATTCGCATCGTGGATGGTTTGTGTATCATATGTCGTCTGAGGTCGAGTGTTATCAAACCAAGTTATTCGCACATAACTTGTGTAGAACCACTTTGTGACCTGGTGTATACTTCTGTACCTTCAATCAACAGGACCCCTTTAAGTCTAACAAACTCCCCGGACCCTCCACCCTTATTCTGTCTACTTGTCAATTAAGTTATTAGTAACGTCAACACGAAATCTAACTAGACTGTTCTAAAGTCCCTCCGCGATCCTGTATTTGATCCGGGATACATCCATCTCTCCTGAACTTGTCCCTGCACGCACGTACGAGTCAGTAAAGTCACCCCAGGCTGAGAAACACTGGGGTACCTGACGTCCGGCGGTCCGAGGAGACAGGTACCCTAAGAAGTCCGTTCTTATGACCACACGCAACGGTAAGGGAAGAGGTCCCCTAGAAAGGTTGGGTCCCTAGCTTGGGTACAGAGAATTCAGAGGACGTAACCTTCCACATAAGAAATGGTGATCGCGGTGGACCCTTCTGGAACTTGTCCTTGTAAAGGATAGTTTGGCCCATTTTGGAACTCGATCGACTGGGTTGAGACCCTTCGACTACCAAGTGTAAAAGAGACACTGTTCCTTCGATGTACTTATTCATTTTTCTGGAAAAGGTTTATAATGACCCGAATTTATTTCCACAATTCCCTCTGTAGTTATATACAAAAAATTCGTCCAAAAATGTATCATTTGCTTCTATATTTTAGGTGTCACTTTTAGTAGGTGGATTATCCATTGACTATCGTATAAAAGACACGAGTCACTTTTACTTTTATGAGTTCTTTTCTTAATTTGTAAACTTACATATTCAAGTCTTTTGAATACGGTGTTCGACTTTGATCTATTTCAAAGTTTTTGTGAGAAACGACTCAATTGACCTTTTCCTTTTTTTTCTTTACTATGGTCGTAAACTGATAAAATTTCGACAACGTGATCAGTGTCGGACGGTTCGTTAAATGGTAGAGTCTTGTTAAACAAGTGAAGTGAATCTTTAATCTTCACACAAACCCGGTTATTTAGATTTAAATAAACATCATCAGTAAAAATAATTGCCTTCACAAAAGGTCTACAATGAATTCAGACCAGCCCACCCTGGACAAGGTTATTTACTCCTTTCAAACTAAAGTATCCAACAGTGACAACTAAAACAGATTGGAAACCTGATTAACCAAGTAGGATTGTAAACGAGACTATATATTCTGAATGTCCTGTAACCTCTTTAAGTAGAGAAGAAAATGCCCATTCACAGTGTCAATTGAACGAAGTACCTTAATATACAAAAGTCGAGTTATTCCTATATGAAATAATTTCCACGAACTTTTCTAAATATCCCTATCATCAACCTCTCAAATCTTTTCTTAGTGTAAATACGTTATGTGGACGACCTTCGAATACTTAAATATAACTCTCAATTCTCTTACAACCTTACTATTGAGAACAATTTAATTTAAAATGAATTCGACCAA
Organism: Capra ibex; assembly: GCA_006410555.1. Classification (NCBI taxonomy): domain Eukaryota; kingdom Metazoa; phylum Chordata; class Mammalia; order Artiodactyla; family Bovidae; genus Capra; species Capra ibex. The sequence continues at coordinate 1,647,718 of SJYO01054018.1, forward strand.
TGAATAAAAAAGGGAAGTTATATCCTAAATTTAGAACATGAAATTCATGTACGATATTAAACTTATCTCAAAATTCTACAGAAAAAAAAAGATAAACCCTCTAAGATTTCATACTTTTACCAGTCATTGTACTAACTCTACCACTAAACTACTATAAAAAGAGACATATTCTAATTTAGATTACCAGTTCATAAATGTTACTTAATTCCGACCAATGAAAATTTACAGAACGAAATTCTTACCCTTTCAAAAATAGTAATTTAACTTAAAAGTTTAATAACTCTACGACATTATGTTCGTATTTAATCACCACTCTAGGTTCTCCTCAAAAGATTATGAAAATAAAAGAAAGGTCGCTCCCGAGTCATGGACTTTTGTCGGTACCTCACCTTTTATGAAGGGTAAATGAACGACGACGAAAGACAAAAGAACTAAGTCGTTCGAAGAAGAGTTCCATGGAATTGACAGTTTTTATGAAAATAAACTGTCTCTAACGACTAACGAGTCAAGACTGAAAATACTGTTGTTTTCTTTATTGACAGATTTTTACTATAAACAGACTGAGATTACATATCACTTTGGAATTTTCATTTCTTACACATCGTATAAATATTCGTAAAATATAATACTTTAGAAACATCTCAAAACACGAAAAGTTATCTCATCAAAAACATGAATAACAAAGATACCAAGAGGGTTTCCAAATTTTTTGTGTCTGTGTGTTATTTTGATACAACCTTACTATAGAGTAGTTTGATTGGTTTTACTTGTTATAAATTTGTCGTATACTAAAAAGGATGTACAAATGTTTAAGTTGATTAGAAAATATAGTTTATTTAATCACTATCGAATACAACCGTAGTAGAACTATATTTATATGATGTCACTTATAAATGCAAAGTTTCCCGTAAAATCATTAGAACTTTCACACGGAAGAAGAAAGTTCCTGATAAATAAGTCTATCCTTAAATATGTCCACACTTACAGTAAAATGTTGTGACTTGGTAAGTGTCGGGAGGTCTTTGTCAGGACATTTTTGTCAAGAATAATAAGTAAAAATCTTTTACAATCCCATGCACGTCACATTAGTGGAATTGTTAAGAGATCGTAGTTATTTTATCTAATGAATTGTTATTGTGGTTCGAAACCTAAAAACGAAGGGAAAAAAGGGAAACTAATCGTTTTATACTCTCTTCTTTTTAGTTCCATGTATTGACAATACTGTTTTAATGAAAATATTCCATCTGTGAAAGTCATTTTACTAATTTAGTGGACTCGCACACTCTATGGACGGACGTACCTGTATCAAAGTCTTAGTGAATCCATTCCACCTTTTTGAGTACTCTCGTTTATATTTATAAATTAGTCCTTACTACTCATGAGACCACAGAGGTTCAAGAAGACGCGAGCGTCTTATTATAATGTTCCAAGTATTGTGTCCACGTAGAGGATTCAGTGAAGAGGAAGCATTATGATAACCACCCAGTGTTTTTTAACATGAGGAAATTAATTCACTTAAATTTTGATCAACAAGTTTAGTTATTTTGATCCTGTAAGTAATTTAGATACCTTTACTCAAAAAGGATATTTTTATTAACTGAAGGATAAAGTCTTTAGACGACCAACGTTTTCTTATTGGAAAACTACAACAGAACAGACGAAAAGAACGGAAGAGGTAGAGAAAGGCAAGAAAAAAGACATATATATTATATACATAGATATATGTATGTGATATATACTATTCGTAAAAACATACGTGACATGTGTATACATACATTTTTCAAGACTGTCAACAGGATTACAAGTGACAAAATGAACGTATCATTCTGAAATCAAAAGGACCTAAGTAATAAAGCTCTAAAAAAGTCCCGAAGTTGTAGGGAGACACCTAAGTCTTGTAGCGTGGACGGTCAGAGATAAGGTACCTACCTAAGTCAACAATGTAAAGACACCAATAAAGAGTCCCTCCAAAAGTACCACAAAGGTTTACTAAATTTTTTATATACATTCCTATTAATACGAAAATAAAATAGATTTTCTTAAGACAAGGACTGAAAATACAAGTACGAGTCTACGAAAAGTTCTTAATGGACAAAACATGAGAGAAATCGTCACCAACTTCCGGAGAATGAAGAGGGGTGTAAATATCTGGGGTCAATAGGGGTGGTCACTTTCCTCGTCCTCATCTCCTTTTAAATGTCGTTCGTATCGGTGGAACGACATTTACGTAGTAGTCCTTACTCTCCGCCACACTAGCCCACCCCTTTCAAGCCCAAAACCTAAGTCTATATAGTCCCAAGTCTAAGATCCACCCGACAAAGGAATCCTACTGGTATGTTAAATCATATGTTTAGTCCTATAAAGATTCTCCCTTTCTCCAGCTATACTTACTGACTATACACTAGTGACTGGACATTGTGTATACACGACCTTGATAATTGATTGACCCACGGGAACTTGTTCAAGGATTTTAAAGACTCAAAGTCGAAAGAATAAAGATTTTTCCTCTGATGACTTTAAGAGGACCGTCGCAAAGTCCTCGTGATCTCTATTGCACACTGAGTCACTGGTCGTGTCTCTACGAGCCATTTACCGTCGTAATCATCTTAACATCGACGGGAGGGGGTCCTTCTCGTGGGAGAAACACGTTGCGGTAATGAGTCGGACCAAAAGTTTCCACATAAATACAAAAGTCAGATCATTACTGATTTTCCGTACCAGTTCCAGTGGATCCTACTTCGTTTCCAGTGACCCTGGGTAGTGTTTGGTAGTAAGGGTTGGAAAAGGTTACCTATTTTGAGAGGTAGTGGTTCTCCGAATCAGGAAGAGGAACTTGGAGAAGAAATATATTTCAGTAAACCGGTACAAATGCGATCATAACATACTAAAATCTAAATAGTTCGACACGTCCCTCTACACCCCTTCCCATAAGATCTCTACGGTGGACGTTGACACTAATATTGACAGTTGTGATGTACCTCACGACGGGACTGAAGTTCTTTCTTACGTGACACCCATTCAGGACTCTCGAGCACAGAGGAGACAGTTCGAGTACAGGACACTCAGGGGAACGTGGGGTACGTCACGACAACAGTCTGACAAGACGTAGAAACACGACTTCACGGAAAGAGGGAAGGGAACGCATTTACACACACGACACGTCACACGACGACACGGACTTCTACTGCAATTCGACGCTAGTATCCCCCTCCGATTCCCCTTGGACCTTTGGACAGTGAACGTGTTCCGATAACTGATCACGGTTCATAGTACAGAACAAAATTTATCTCTGAATTATAACACTGAGTACTCAGCAATTCATTTGTCATCATTAAGAAACGATAATTGGTCTCTCCATTAATGAATCACTACCTCGGGAAGTTATCGAAGTAGTTTCTCCAAGTACCTTTATTTTATTAAACGAATGACAAACTGAAAAACTATAAATATACAAAGATCCAATGGACTTTTTTCCGTGAAATGTCCCAAATTATTACTTATAAATTACTACTTAAAGTCAATTCTGGTTTCCCACATTAAATTTAATACTATGAAGTGAATTTCTATAAAAACTGGTAAAATAACAATTACACGTTTGTGAAGTATAAATACTTTTAATAATTCCACCGAGTTTCAATACAGACGAAATCTTAAACGTACACTTCAACCATTTATATAACAACATGTTAAATAAACAACACATTCCATTAATAAAGTTTATACAGACACATTTAGTGACACCGAAATTGGTTCCGAAAACCCCTTTTGTTCGTCTGAAGAGAATATATCAGGTTTAGTTTCCTAACCCGACTGTAGAAAGTCGAGATATGGTACGGTCAAACAGTATTATTTCCAGACACGTAAGACTTATTAAAAACTCGGATTGATCAATGGATAAATTCAGTTGAGAAATCCTATATAACAATATCTTATACATACTCGTTAAATTTTTTAGGTAAACCTTTCATTACCACACTCCTCTCCTACCCCCTTAAGTATACTTCCTACGAATGGAGAAATCTGTAAAGAGTCAAAAGGTAACAGGTATGTACTTTACTGAGTCTGTCGTGACCCTACAGAGAACCTCGGTACTTCCCGTTCTTTTCAAAAGGATTCAGAGGTCTAAAGAAAGAACTGAAGTTGACAGAAGTAAACCTTTTGGTTGGTAAAGAGTTTACGGTTTCTTCTGAATCGATACGTGAAAACTTCGAGATCAGTCGATATTCCACCTTTTACCAATTAGTTATGTATCCGTACTACCTGGCACGTTGGTTATTGGGTATTACAAAACGAAACGAGACCCATCTCGAAAGGACATTTCCGGCGACGAAGCTTAGGAAACGTTCTCCCTCCCTCACACTGACGCTGAGTCTGACATTCTTCATACCGTTCACGACAAGACTAATACCGTGAAAAACACTTCGTCCATTCGTAGGGTAATGGTAGTCACGAAGAGTCATGTCGGTCTAGACACGTGGATGGGATCACGGTGTCTATTACAGATTGTGTACCAGGTAGAGTCCAGAACCAAAATGATTGTACATTCGAGAAACAAAGTGGCGCTACTTAATTTCTTTCTTGTGAAGAAGGATAGTGAGGGACCGAGTCGGTCCAAGGTCCTCGTGTTCTCTTTGTCTCTATCCCCGGCTAATAGGTACGAAAAGAGAAGATCCACACCAAGTTGACGTCCAATTTAGTTGTCATAGGTCGAGTAAACTACTAAAGGACAGACTGGGGTAACACGACTGGAGTTTTTCAGTTGACAGGAAACTTGATAGACACGAAAACGAGAGTCGCAAGAACTCACATATAGACTCCTGTCTCAAATGAAGAGACTTGATCATTTAAATCCTCAGTCAAATTTCGTGATTTATCTAGTCGTCTGGTTCTTCAATTCACAGATGACACAAGGAGAGGGGAGAGAAGTCAGAGTTCAGAGATAGATTTACAGACATATACTTCCCCAGTTATTTTTTTCCATCAAGGTAAAATTTAGGAGAAGAGACTAATATCCAGGACTTCCTCATGAGACTCTCGAATTATTTTGGGAGATTTAAATGGTTTTCTTTTTTATAAATATTTTTGTATAAATTTATTAACTAAGGAAAGAAAATGGTTCACAAACGAGAATTTAGGATGAGACAATTTTATAGACATCTCATTTTCACTTTTATGCATGACGAACGTATTAGAATAGTAAAATAAATTTGTTCCCACGTAGAAGACGAAGAAAGTTTGTCACTTCTTTATCCCACCTTTTGATAATTAGTCGTATCACCTCCTTGTAAAGAATTGAGAAGTGACAAAAGTAACCTTTCGTAAGGTTTTTATTGCCTCTGTTGTGGGAACATTAATTTTAGAGGTTCACGTCTCAAGGACGTCGAAAGTCTACCTGGATACTCTACTGGAATAAGTGAGTAGTGAGACTATTAACAAAACCGACACTCTGTTTTTTGATTCTTAAATAAAACCCGTCTCCTACCTAGCCCTCCCTTCTACTAATCTCTTACTAGTTAGTAACTCTCTTGGTATAATTATTTCCGTTATCAAATGCGATGGTTCACCACCCAGTCTAATGAACTACACATACATTTTGAGTTACTTTTTTTTAACTACTTCCATCACGAAGTAAGTGTCTTAAGTGTCTCTACCAGTCCCAGGTTCACTTTTATCTCCGTAGGTAATCTCGAAGGCGTAAAAGAAATTTTTTTTTTGTTTGTGGGTTTGATAGAACGTTGAGTGGTAAATCAGTAAAATTCTAACGATTTCTATGACGAATATCCGTAGGTATACAGAGTTTCAGGATTGTCAAGTTCTTAACTTCGTCAGTTCGTGGAGACTTACACCTACTCTTTTGTCAGGTTCTCCAATTTATCAAACGAGTTCTAGTAATCTTACACTTTTTTCAAAAGAGTTCAACACCATGGACTGTAAAAACCCTCCCCTCTTCTTTCGCCCTTGCAACACCACCAGTCAAGTACCTTTAATGTTTTTGTCAAACCTCCTCTTCAAGCCATTCTCATCGTCCTAAATAGTAGTGAGAGGGGGTGGGAGCCCCGGAGGAGAGAGGGACAAGAGACGAAAGAATAGAAAGTCTTCAGGGAGAAGAAAAGAGGACCAAGGATTACCAGTTTTGTACAAGGTACAGAAGAGGAGATCCGTATTCTTCCCCGTTTCTCATCCCCGTTATGTTCCAATTTCTATGCACGGTTTGGTAATTCGATAAAATAGAACCTATTCCCGTTACGTAAAACTCCTTTCGTATTAGACTTTCACACTTTAAGAAGGTCCCCATTTATAAGTACATCTTGAAAACATTAATTTTTTTTTCTTTTTTCCATTTAACCATAGTAAACTAAAGTTACTTATACTATTGTCCTTTTACATTAAAAATATAAAAAGAAGAACTCTCGTATAGACAGTTGGTGTACGTCCCTAATAAAAACATAGTGTCTTCCGACCTTATTTCCTACGACGTGTGTCTCAATTCGTAAAAAATCCGTCCGTTTGTGGAGACCTTTAATAGATCCTCTTTTGTACAGTCAAACGTCCGTCCCACTAAGTTCTGCCGAACGGGTAAACGGGTTCCAGTTGTCGTCTCGAAACGTCCAGATCTTGACCTTAAGTCCAGAAGACTGAGAACTCGGAAACGAGGTTGAGTATTAAATGTCACTAAACTCTTAGAAAAAAAAAAAATAAATTATCATTACGTAAGAGTCTTAAGTAATTAAACCTCATCAATCACGACCCGACTCTCGAACGGACGTGACCAAAAGTGGTCGTAGATGAGAACTTCGGTCTACCGTAGACACGGAAAGTGTCAATTCTTAACGACTACTTACACTTGTTCTATAATTGACTGGACAGAACGAACCGGAGTCACGTATTGGGGTGTTGTGGTGGTGGAGGTTTCTGACGTGGAGGTGGAGGTCCTCGTAGAGTCTGGTAGTTTAGTCGTTGGTTTGCAAGTGGGTTTAGTGGTTTGTTCTTCTTCTGATTCTTTCAATATCTTAGTCTCCTTTATTGTCTTCCATCCTTCTACTATCTACATTGTTTTCCAACAAAGATTCTACTTTGTTGGACATCCACCTAATGAAGATACTTGAGAAGTATCTTATTCCACTAGAAGCCTCAGTAATTTCCGAGGAGTGTGAAAAACAAATTCAGTTTCAAGTTCGGTTTCAATAAAAAGAATAAATGGTTTGACATGTCCTGATCTAATTTTATTAGTCTTCTTTGTTCTGAATGACAAAATTTTTCTCAGGTACTAAAAGAAACATATTACTAAACTAAACCACCCTATATTCTTTCGACTCACTTTCAATATATAACTTCTCAATGTGAGATCATAGACACTGTTCTAGTCCACGGAACGAAAATTGACTGTAAATGTTCTCGTCAACGAATAAAATGACTATTTTGTTTTCGTCTTATACTGTAAACATCTAGTTAAATGTCGTAAAAAACAACATAAACCTGACCGTCAAGAAAAAACGAAATTTAGTGTCAACCACACTAGTTGAAAAAATAAACTAAATATCTTGCAAGACAAAGACTTTTAGTTCTCAGAAGGAGGAGGAGAAGGAGAAGGAGAAGTTGATAAGCCTTTTAGTTCAGAAGGTTTTTAAGTCGACGATTATCTCTTAATTTCTTCTTTGGGTTTCCAAACTCGTAACTATTTCTAGTTACTGATATAGTTACGGTACACTTGTTATTAATAGATTTTCATTACACACACCCTCTTACTAAACTCCTGTAAAGTTATAACTCCCCCCCACACTGAAGTATTTATAATTTTCTATAAGTACTTTTAAAGGATATCCTTTAATCTCGGTTCGTCGATTCTGTAGTGAGACATTTCGGTTTCTTCTGCTCTCGTCGTTGACCTCTTGGTATCCTTCCGTAGTCTCTACTAACGATTACCAAAAGATAAAGTCAAGGGGAGATGGACTATCGTAAAGAGAGAGAAGATAGAACGCCAAAGTAAAGAGGAAGGGATATTACTTGTAAATATAAGAAGGAATTCATCAAACTTTGAAATTAGGTAATTTAAGAGTATATAAGGACTTTCCGTTATAATAAGAATAAGTGTAAAATGCCTAGAATAATAAAAAGATTAATACAGTATAGACTAAAAAGACATCATTTCCTGTATGATGTCTTAACCGCTAATGGAGGCCTTCTCTTTAAAGCAAACAAGACGAAAAATTTTTATAAAGGATTTAAAGATTTTCTATAAGAATAAGAGGTCCTTTACCGTCTAAAACCTATGACCTCAAAACTTCTTAAGATAAAGGACCCACCAATAAAGGGGGCTTCGGAAGAAAGATCGACTTATCGTTCTATAAATTAGAGACTCGTAATTATCTTAACAAACTCTTTGTCTTGAGTAGATTCACCACACGGAGAACCCAAGACACCAAGTGGACACCCCACCGACGATGCCCTTCAGGACAATTTATCCCAGGAAAACGACGGTACCATAGGATTAGAGGGAGAGACATAGGGGCCTCTGACGACTCAAATCTGCCTGTCTCTTTTCTTCAAGTTTCGGTACACGTACCTTCGTCCCGATTCGACCTTCGAACCCCCACTGACCTTGTCTAAGGAACTACGTCAATATCTCCAAAGACTCCCTTAACCAAGTCACCCAGATTTCTACGACCTTGATCCAAAGGTCATTTCCCCGTTAATCGTTATTCCTTATTCTTCTCGATTCTTTCACTCCCGTTTCTTGTAACTATACTCTCAACTGAATCACAATAACTAGTATAATTGTTAAAGGTTCAACGGTGAACGAAGGTACATAATTAACGAAGGTACATAATTAACATAACTTAAAATATAAAAAGTAGGGAATAAGTAAGGGATTTTATCAGGTCATTTTATCATAAATGGTAAAATGTCATTTAGTTATCTGTACAATCTCTAATCGTTAAACGGATCTTTGTGTGTCGGTCAGTTACTATTCCTACCGTAGAAATACAGTGTTTTTAATTTTTTTTATATATAAAAAAAAGAGATCATTTTCTATTCTTCTTTTCTTGAGGATTTTTATTTGGATGGGATCTTGGTGGTCAATATCTACTTCCACCTTCACCTGACCTATTACTACTAAAGTTCGAGTGGGGTTGAGGATTGTAAGGGTGGTGAGTTGCATTATTTCAATGGTGTTGAGGGTTCTAATGTTGTCATTTTGGTTGTGAAGGATTCGGGTCAGAAGGTGGATTAAGACTGTGTTGATTTCTCTATGGAAGCTGTCAGTCTCTCTGTTGTCAACTTTGATTTCTCTGAAGATGTTGTTCGTTTGTCTGAAGATGATCGCGTTTTCTCTTCTGTTGAAGTCGATTTCTCTGTGCTTGACGTCTCTTATGTAGATGATTTCCAGAACGTGGGTGTGGACTTCGAGGACGATGTCGATGTGGGTTTCGATTTTGATATTGGTCTAGGGGATGTGGGTGGTGGGGGTTCTTCGGATGAGGGTGGTGGTTCCTCGGACGTGGGTGGTGGGGGTTCCTCTGACGTGGGTGGTGGGGGTTCCTCGGACGAGGGTGGTGTTGGTGGTTCCTCGGACGAGGGTGGTGGTGGTGGTTCCTCGGACGAGGGTGGTGGGGGTTCCTCGGACGAGGGTGGTGGTGGTGGTTCCTCGGACGAGGGTGGTGGTGGTGGTTCCTCGGACGAGGGTTGTGGCTCCTCGGACGTGGGTGGTGGTTCCTCGAACGTAGGTGGTGGGGGTTCCTCGGACGAGGGTGGTGGTGGTGGTTCTTCGGACATGGGTGGTGGGGGTTCCTCGGATATGGTTGATGGGGGTTCCTCGGACGAGGATGGTGGGGGTTCCTCGGACGTGGTTGAAGGGGGTTCCTCGGACGAGGGTGGTGGGGGTTCCTCGGACGTGGTGGGTGGGGGTTCCTCGGACGAGGGTGGTGGGGGTTCCTCGGACGTGGGTGGGGGTTCCTCGGACGAGGGTAGTGGGGGTTCCTCGGATGAGGGTGGTGGGGGTTCCTCGGACGAGGGTGGTGGTGAGGGTTCCTCGGACGAGGGTGGTCGGGGTTCCTCGGACGGGGTTGGTCAGGGTTCCTCGGACGAGGGTAGTGGGGGTTCCTCGGACGTGGGTGATGACGGAGGTTCCTCGGACGAGGGTGGTGTGGGTTCCTCGGACGAGGGTGATGGTGGGGGCTCTTCGGACGTGAGTGGTGGGGGTTTCTCGGTCGAGGACGATTTGGGTTCCTCGGGTGAGGTTTAAGAGGACTCTGTGGACGAGGTTCAAGAGGACTATATGGACGAGGTTGGTGGAGTCTCCGGAGATGAAGTTGATGGTGGTACGTCGGACGGTGATGAGGCTTCTCGGGACGACTTAGTTGAGGAGTCGGAGGATATCTTGGGTGTGGTTTCCGAGAGCTTTTCTCAGGGTTCCTTGGACGTCATGGGTGTTAGTTCCGAGGATTTCACTTGTTTGGACTTTACTGATGTTGTCAATTTCTGTTCAGGTGTCTTTTTCTGTATGTAAGATGTGGACTTTAATGTTGTCGACATCGATTCTGACATTGTCTCCGTCGTTGATTTTGTCTTTTCTGATGACTTAGGTTGTGTGGTTCATGTTGGTGTCCACATTGTAGATGGTGTTGGTTTGTCTGGTGTAGTAGGTTTTAATGAGGATTTTGTTGAGAACGTGGATTTCATTACTGACGGTGTTTCTGCTGCTGGTTTTTCTGACGCTTGTTTGGACTTTTTTGGTGTCGACATGGTTTTCCGTGTCGATGGTTAAGAGTTCACTGTTGAGGATTTGGCGTCTTTGGTTGGTTTCGTGGGTTTTTCGGGTGAAGCTGGTTTTTCGGTTGTGGATCTCACTCCTTTGGTTTCTGATGCGGTTGTGGGGGTTTCTTCTGTAGTCATTACGGACTTGGCTGAGGATGGAGAAATGGTCTTCGGTACGAGGTTTGGTGGTGGTCGGGATGGGGTTAGGGGTTGAGTCTTTATTAACTCCATTTGGGCTTCTTACTCCTACCTCTACGACGACTTCCTCTTTTTGGAGTGCACTAAAAGTCCGGGGGACACGATTGAGGATATCAATAAGGTCCGTGACTTTAGTATCACTCTCCTGTGCCAGTTCCGAAGCCGTAGTTGGGGTACAAAAGTCCATTATAGTTACAATGAAAGTACAAATTTTAACCGTTACAATTTAGAAAGACTTGGTCTTACGGGACTAAACCACAATAAGATGACTATATATAAATCTTGGGACTTGAATTGAACACTTCAAAATGTAGAAGAGATGTACATTCGTCTCTCCATTAGTCTATTCAAATAAACCATAAACCTTTTAGTTTATTGGATCCCAATGCTCTTAGACGTTATAAAAAACGGTTTGGTTAAGGTGTCCCGTTAGTCTTGATTCTTTGTCTTAAACTGTAACTGTGACTTGTAGATTATGGACAGTTTAAATGTACTTCTAGTCCATGGGACTGGGTAAAGTTAAGTATTACATACAAATATATCAAAAAACTCATTATAGTGGAAATTCATTTTGATACTTGTCATAGTGAAATTGTACATTGTCATTGTGAAAAAAGACTTTACGTATATGGAGTTTGTACATGAGAAGTTCTCGAATCCTTTCCCACTTGTCTCTTTTCTCTTGGATTACCCTTCTAGACTTCACTCGCCTTGGGAGAAGAGTAAAAATACAACCGAATTAAACACAATTAAACAAAGTCTACTTTGATTAAATACGTTACCATCCGGACACCTACCTGACTGATGAAACGCATTACCCTGTAATCAACGTAAAGCTCCACTCAAAACATGTGTAAAGAAAAAGACGAGGAACAAAACAAGAACCTTAAGTACTCTTGCTCAGTACCCTCATGTTTAGACTTAACTCGAAGGACCTCCCTTTGGACTGACTATTTGAATGGAGTGTATTTAATATTCCTGAACTCCCATTTATGAGTTCATAACCTAATTTTTTCACTTTCACAATCAACGGGTCAACACAGACTGAGAAACGTTGGGGTACCTGGCATCGGGTGGTCCGAGGAGACAGGTACCCTAAAAGGTCCGTTCTTATGACCTCACCCAACGGTAAGGGAAGAGGTCCCCTTGAAGGACTGGGTCCCTAGTTTGGACCCAGAGACTGTAACGTGTCTAACGACTGGTAGATTCGGTGAACCCTTGTTTCATTGTTTGTGCTGATTCAATAAGTTACTGTTGATGAATTAAGATTGTCTATTTCTTTAACTCTCTAATTCACTGAAAGACATTTAGTTTCGATCTTCCGGGAAAGATCTTTTGACCCTTTTTTAAAACAGTCCGATTTAAAGTCTGAACTCTTTGTAGATGAGAGTCTTTACAAGTTTATGACAGCAGTCGGAAATCATGAGTGTCAAGATTGGTAGTGACTTACGAACAGTTGTGTAAGTTAGACAAATACTATTGATAAAAATTTTCTGAACTAAAACCAAAGAAGACCCCATCCAAAGTCAGAAGTAAGACGAACATCCGACTAGTAGTGAAAGTTAAAATCCAGTAATAAAGACCTACAACTGAGGTAAGTCAGGTGGTGGAGGTGGAGCCTCTTAATGACTTCACACCCCGTAAGGGAGGGGGTAACTATGTCAAAAATGATCTACGTTGACACTCCCTTTTTGCAAGAAGAAATTCCATTCTTTTTATAGAAACACTCTCTTTAGTCGTTTGACAATGAAAAATAATACTTTTGTATTTAGTCAAATTGAAGGTAAAGTCTTCCAGAGGTATGAATACGTTTGATGGTAATTTTAAACTATTAAACCATTGGAACAGTTTAATAAGTTTAATAATTGATTCCATTTTGAAAGAGGGTTATGGATTTAGATTATTACTCAAAGATTAGAAGGGGGGTGAGTGAAATATTGGAAGAATTTTTCGACAAGTGTAGTAAAGGAGAAAAATTACTAGTCCCAAGAGTCATGACCGCAAAGTGGTTGCTGTATTTTCTGCGTCCTATAGGGTTTGATTAGAGGTTTCCTAAACCTCCTGATTTACCCTTTTATCACCGCCGAGAGAGTTATCGAGTTATGTTCTTGTCTGGACTTAGACACATAAAAAAGTTCTCTCCATACACAATGTATTAATTGTTTTAATTTTTTTGAAAATTCCTCTCTAGACTGTTCTTTTAAAGTAATTTATAAAAGTAAATAATGACCCTAATGACAGTTGTTTATCGAAATTACAAATTTTAGTTTATAAAAGTGAATTTTTTATTTAATTCCCGTCATTCTTCATAAAACGAAAGAACTGTAAGTTTAGTGTTAAAGTACTCAAAAACCCTGTAAATGTATTTCTTACAATAAATAAAAGTTTGTTTCGATTTGATACGTCACACAACCGAAATACTGATTATTGGTAATAATTACAGACCTGATATGAAATATTTTTTGTAGGTAACAAAAGAGATGAAACATTTTTCGAGAAAGGTGGAGAAAACCCGTAATTTTAATTAAAAGTACTATGTACACTAAAAGATTGAGTAGTATCCGCCGTCGCAAGTCGTCATGTGAATGTTTGTCCTTGGGTGGGTTTTCACATGACCTTCTTCCGGACGATATTTGATAAGACACATACCTCTTTGTCGCGTCCACTCCTCTGCAGCTAAACTTGCACGATATCCTGGAAGAGTTTATGTGTGGTAGTCCTAAGTGATGAGTGGACAGTCTCAGGGAATAGTTCTGTTTCCATTATAAAAAATGACACAATTAAGAATATGTACTTCATCTACATTATATCGTAACTAATAATTTATATTTAAGACCGGTTTATTGGGATTATGAAATTTGAATAATTACATTTTGTAGTTAAACGGAGTCACTTACTGGTCTCTAGTTATGGCATAAAAAGAAACACCTGTTCTTTCTGTTAAATAGGTCCGAATAATTAATATTATTTATGGTAATTGATTCTTGTAATTCGAGTTTAGATATTGGGAGTTTTATCAGGATTTTCCATCTATAAACATAGGATACTCTCTGTCGTTTTCAACTCCGTGACTTCAATTGAGTGGGTTCCATTGTCTCGATGAGGGTTTGATACCAATTTTGGGTACAGACACACTGAGTTGTTGACGAGAAAGGTTATGTCATGTGACGGCAAGTTAGATTGTGTGACTTTTACAGTAGATGTCCGAAGGAGGTATTACTTCAATTTCACTCGTGTGACACCTCTCCTGAAGGTTTACACCAATGAAGTCGTTATAGTGACGGGTTGCAGTCTTTTGGGCTACCGATACTAATGATACGGAAAAGATTTCCATTCAATAATAGAGACTTTGTACTTATTTTAGTTTCGTTTTGGTTCACAAGTTACCACTGGTTTCCACTCTTCAATTTAAGATAGTGAATGAGATTAATAAGACTTCTCTTTCGAATCTGATAACCAAATAAAAGTTAATTTGACTTACCTAATGTTAAGTAAAGACAGGATAGGAATTACTCTAATTTCGGATCATATTATTTTGTAGGTGATTTGACTCAATTTTGACGATTATTTTTGTAATAAAATGAAAATAATAGTCACCGTAAATTGTCTCCGGAATGAATGATATTTCAATATAACTAAATATATTAATGTGTCAGACTTCTAGTTTTCCTTCAAGGACTCTTTGCTTAAAATAATTAATATAATGGACCCCATAAAAAGAAACTTTTTCAGTACTTTTATATTCGATAAGACGGATATATTTACTGTAGTCTTACATAAAAAAATTTCTTATTTTAAGTTTGTTTAATAGTAAAAAATTTGATTGAACCAAAAGAGTTTAAAGATGTGACTTTTTCGTCTTAATTTATGTTAAAATTAGTTTCTACCACTTTCCAGTCAGACGGATCCGTCGACCAAAAGAAAAACAGTCTTTCAACTTTAATTATGTAAAGAATAGAATTTTACTATTTATGAGAGAAAGTCGTATTGTGATTTATCTTTGATGAAAATTCACAAAATAAAAGATTAACTTTTTCACTAGGAAGGAGAAAAATCTAGTTATGATATTGTAGCTGCACGGTTCATCCTGTCGTTCTCGGTAATGATGAGCAAGACCCGTCTGGAATAGGTTATGAACCATGTTCACAGGAATCTGACTACCCGCTTCCTTCTCGGTGGATTAATTTTACTTCTTTGCTTACTAGTTACAACTGTGACTTTATGTAAAATAATTATTTCTTACAACTCTATTCGTGTGGTTGAATTTATGTTTTCACAAAAATTTGAACTGTCAGTAATGTGATTTTGTCTAGACTATTAAAATAAGTGTCAATAATATCAAATGTCTTGTAAATTAATTATAAAGGAGATAAATAAGGAGGA
The DNA here is from genome assembly GCA_006410555.1 of Capra ibex. Classification (NCBI taxonomy): domain Eukaryota; kingdom Metazoa; phylum Chordata; class Mammalia; order Artiodactyla; family Bovidae; genus Capra; species Capra ibex. Next base: position 1,663,054 of record SJYO01054018.1, read on the forward strand.
GAGGGAGGGTAACGTACCGAGTGTGGACATTCTCTTTTTTTCTTATTTTGACTTACGTAGGAAGTTTCAATCGAGTTTGATCTCATAAAATTCTTCAATCGAATTTTGATCTCATAAGTGAATGGGATTAAGTAATATTTTTAAAAGTTCTAGTTCACAGATTCGTATATCTGTGTTTTGGTACAATCCATAAAATGTAGAAGTCACCTTTAGTGATGTTAATCTAATTACAAAATATTGTACTTACGTTAGAGATTGTCAATTTGATCTTTTGTTTCTATAATTTTAAAATGTAAAAAGAAATGTAAAAAATGAAAAGAAAACACTGATTTGTCTAGTGTTTAGGAATAAGAAGACATATTTTCCATATTGTTGTTTTCCGTCTCTACATTGTTCACTAATGTGTCGTGATATTGTAAAATCGAAAAGGCCTAGAATGGGACTTAAGTTCCTTCTTTACTCATTCTTATTTTATATTCGTGTATAAGTAATATGTGGATACCATGTGTTTGGACAGATGTTCGTCGAATATCTAATCATTTGTATTGTTCGAGTTGCACATTAATAAATTAGTCGGGGACCTCATGAAATTTCTTGTTTGTTTTTTTCAGTTTATTTATGTGTAACCTTCGAATTCCTAATCTTTTGAGTAAGGTAAATTATGATGACGTGTAGGATAGTGCACTAGTCATATAATCTTTAAATGGAGAGACAGACAATTTGACCGCTGGTGCCTGTGGAACAGAGTTACAACAGACTTCAGAATGAGCAGACTTTCCGAAGCCGACTGATGACGATCATAGATTCTTTTCGTAATTATATGTCCTTTCGTTCAATTATTTGTTCTTTCGTCAATTTTACTGTTTTTGATTAATGATTCACTGACGTACCTATCTTACGTCTCCACGGGTAACGAAAGATATAAATTTATAAAACAAAAAAGATTATTCCCTGTAAATTGTTTGTTTTTCCATTTTTCAATTTTTTTTAAATTTTTTAACAAAGACTGAAAAAGTAAGTAAAGTGGGTTGAGAATACTAAATTATTATAAATGAACCGAGGATAGGTGCATAGTCTGTGACTCTTTCCCCGACCCCTTATGTTTCCCTTTGTTTGATGGTTGTGAGAAGTCCTTTGTTGTCAGGTAACGTTATATGGTGGTCAGTATAGACTGAGGAGGGAAAAGGTCTGTAGGGGTTAGGTTCGTAATCGTTTAGGACATTCGAGATTAAAATTAGATATTGGACTTAGACTGAGGAGTGTTAGAACTAAGGTGACAGGACAGATTTTGTAGTAACAGAAATGGAAGTTAATGACGTTATAGGAGGTTTGAAAGAGAACGACGGCTAATGAGTGAAAGTCAGAGAAGAGATGTGTCGTCGGTTTGACTATGATTCAAGTCAGTCTAGTACAGTGGTGTGACAGACTTCGGGAGGTTTTCGGACGATATAGGTGCTTTCGGCTTCTTTACTGTTACCCGATGTTCTAGATAGGAGGGGGTGGGGTAATAGAGGACGATAAGAGAGAGACAGGTCTAATACAAAGTCGGTGTGTCCGGAGAAACGACTAGGATTTGTATAGTGTGACAACGGAATACCTGAGACGTAGATGAGAAAAGGAGTAGGACGTTGTGGAAGGGGACTTTTCGACCTGTCTAAACGAGGGAATGGAAGTCCAAAAAGGAATTTATGGTGAAAGAAATCATTGCGAAGACATTTTGACGGACCGTGAACCATCTGTGAATTTATAAACGACTGGTGTACCTACTGACGAGTCTACCCCTCCTAATCACAATTGTGGGAGTAAAGTATAATATGACATTTTCCCTTGTTCTTGGCATAAAAGAATACGTTCGAGACCATTCTATATTGAACACGGGAGGGCACCTCCTTTCTGTTAAGAGTACCCTGTCGTCTTATACTGACCCCCATATCTTGAAGTTAATAATATAATAAGTATTACTATACCTAATAGTATAACTGTTATTAATACTATCGATGTTAAACTCGGAATGACACACGTTTCGTGACTCAATATATTAAATGTATGTAATAAAGATTAGGACTAACGTTCTACTCAATACTTACAGGTATAAAGTGTTACTTCACTCGTCTCTAAATTTCAATGATCGACAATTTTCTGTCTATGTCTTAGACTTAGACCCGTATAATCCATTACCCAATTACACAATGTCTTTTCGTCGTCGTTCCCTCTTCTCCAGAACTCTGTCGGTTTTTTTCTGACTTTTTTCATCATTGACTCGTCCAGAAGGTATTTTGGACTTCCAAGGTACTGTCTCAAACTTCTAATGACGATATTTGTTAAATTTTACTTTATTAATTCTCACCCACTGACACCTATATAAAGAAATTATTATTTTCTTTAAGGGATCGATTTTTGGGACTCTATTTATTCGATAGAGTCGTATGGTGAATTCTCACCTCAGAGGTCAGTTTGAAGAACTCAAACGTAGGACCGAACCGGTAATAACACACTGAAACTTCCTTTAATAAGTTAGAAAAACACTGAGTCAAGGGTAAAGATACTTTACCTCTATACACGAATGGTGCGACCCACCATACTCTTAATTTACTTATTTATGTCCATTTTCCGAATCTTATGACAGACTATGTTTGATTCACGGGTTATTCATAATTAATAAAAAATTTCCTTGATGTCTTTATTAAACATAACGTTCTTTCTAGGTATCGGGAAAGGTTTCAATTGAAGTTTTTACACTATTTGGTTTCATATTTTGATAAATGTAGTCAGTTAAAGTTGAAGAAAAATTCGTTGTCCGGAGGGTTGGGAGTTGAAATATATGGTTTAGAGTACGTCTTAAATAGTCAATCTTCTTTATTTTTTCCTTAACGAGACCAAATTTATATCCGTTCTCCGGACCGCTGATGAGATCACAGGGAGGGTTATTAGGTAGGGAGGTCGGTGATACCGCGAAAACTATGTTGGTTAAGGGAAATTATCTTTAATTTTCAAGAAAAATTATTTCATTTTTAAAGGAAAGTTTACTTCGTAAAATTTTCAGTTCCTTTTTTCTTAATAGTTAACAATGATTGTCTTGTCACAGAAGACGTTTGTTCTGACTACACATTTTCGATACAACGTCAGACCTCGTCCCTGAATGGATGTCTTCTTGACCTTCCTCCCAGGACCGACCACCTTCCTTCTAGACTGAGTAGTCTCCGGACTTGTCCGAGAAGAAGGACGACCGATAGTTAAAGCTCCGGACGAAGACTTGATTATGATTCTCTCCTTTTGTTTTTAAGTAATCTTTTATGTTTTGACTAGGATCGTACATAGGATTTAACAAGGGTTTGAAAAGAAACTATGTCAGATAGTAAATCTATTGGGTCTCCAGGGGAGGTTGAGTTTTAAAGTCTGAGATTGTTATCATTGGCATATAAATTTTCCGTCTCCTTTTCTCTCGAGTTCAAGGAAAAGGGAGTGAAGAAAAGAGTGATCCTGTACAAGGTTAAAATAAAAAAGGAAAAAACGACAAAAAAAAAAAAATTTTTGTTTTCTACAAGTGTAAGAACTACAAGTGCCATCTATTATCATAGACCCAAAACTATTTGACGTTTTGTTGAAAGTTGTTTTGATCTATGATTTTGTTGGGTGTTGTCAAGGTTGATAATTATTATGTGGTGACAAAGTGGTACTCGAGATCGGGTCTACTCCGACGATGACGACGACGACGACGACGACGGTTCAGTGAAATCAGCACAGACTGAGACACGCTGGGGTATCTGCCGTCGGGTGGTCCGAGGCGGCAAGGACCCTAAGAGGTCCGTTCTTGTGACCTCACCCAACGGTAAAGGAAGAGGTTACGTACTTTCACTTTTCACTTTCACTTTAGCGAGTCAACACAGGTTGAGAGTCACTGGGGTACCTGACGTCGGGTGATCCGAGGAGGTAGGTACCATAAAAGGTCCGTTCTCATGACCTCACCCCACGGTAACGGAAGAGGCGGTCTACTCCGATCCCATCCACTTAAGGACCGAGTTTCGACATTCAAGTAGAGAGAGAGGGTAAGTTCTTTCGTGTAGTTTTTTGTTCACTCCTTCTAATTCTCACATTCTTATTGAATATACACGAGGACAAAAATAGTGTACGTTTGAAGTCAGGTATACTGGTACATGGACTTTCTAGTTCCGACATGTAACAGTGGGATGAATAAATTGAATATACGTCTAATGTAGTACGCTTTACGGCCCGACCTACTTCGTGTTCGATCTTAGTTCTAACGGTCCTCTTTATAGTAATTGGAGTCTATACGTCTACTGTGGTGGGAATACCGACGTTCGTTTCTTCTTGATTTCTCGGAGGACTACTTTCACTTTCTCCTCTCACTTTTTCAACGGAATTTTGAGTTGTAAGTTTTTTCCTTCTAGTACCGTAGGCCAGGGTAGTGAAATGTCGTTTGTCTACCCCTTTGTTCCCTTTGTCACTGTCTGAAATAAAAGAACCTGAGGTTTTAGTGACGTCTACCACTGACGTCGGTATTTTAATGTTCTGCGAACGAGGAACCTTCTTTTCGATACTAGTTGGATATGTCGTATAATTTTTCGTCTCTGTAATGAAACGGTTGTTTCCAGACAGATCAGCTTCGATACCAAAAAGGTCATCAGCACATATCTAAACTTTCAACCTTTCGACTCGCGACGACTTCTTATCTATGAAAACTTGACGCCACAACCTCTTCTGAAAACTCTCATGGGACCAGTCATTCCTCTAGTTTGGTTAGGATTTCCTTTAGTCAGGACTTATAAGTAACCTTCCTGACTACCACTTTATTTTAGGTTATGAAACCGGTGGACTACACTTCTTGCTGAGTGACTTTCCTGGGACTACGATCATTCTGACTTCCGTCCTCCACTTCTCCTGGTGTTTTCTATTCTACCAACCTACCGTAGTGACTGAGCTGCCTGTACTTAAACTCGTTCGAGGCCCTCAACCACTGCCTGTCCCTTCGGACCGCACGACATCAGGTACCCCAGTGTTTCTTAACCTGTGCTGACTCGTTGACTTGATTTGACTTGGACTTTCTATGGAGAATATTGAGACGATGTCAACTTTTGATCTCTTCATGTCAGATTCGTTCAATAAAATTGTACAAGTTTTAGTAAACATTTTACCTCTGTTTTGAAAGACTATGACACACCTAATTTTTACTTTGTATATTTCACTGAACGTATGTACCATACCTTAATTTCCGTCGATCATAAAAGTCATCCCACACATTGAAAGAGTTTAATTCGTCGTGACTCAATCTCCACATAGTCATCTGAAATAAAAAAGAATATATAGATGATCTCAACCCGACAATTAATGTGATTGTTTTACAACGATTTATTTTGTTATGAACTCGTGATCGATCCTTAGACCCAAGATGAAGATCGATACGAAAACTGATACTTCGTCAGATTGTAAAAATAAAATATTTCTTAGTCCAAGGAGAAACTTTCAATTTGAAGTGGTTTCGTGACAGGTCACTCAAGAAAGATAATTTGACAAGGTGGAGGAAACCAAATTTTTTTAAGTCTACTAAACAACACTTTATGAAGAAAAATTTGAAACAAATATTGACTACACAATTCAGTGCAGAATTTCTAAAGATTAAAAATTCTTCAGTCACAAAGTCTGGTTCAAGATTTACGTGTATTTATTTTTTATCCACTCCAAACGAACTCTCAGGTGATGATTTACCTTTTCACTCAGTAAAGGATTGTATGGGATTAAAAGTGTCTTTCTGAAGAAAGAATCCCTTTTCAAGTTCGTCGATGTAATCACCTTCTCCTGGTCACTAAAATCTCTTATGAAACAGGATCTTACGTAGTATACGTTAAAAGTTCCTATATTGGTAAAATTTTCAATAGAGAGAAGACATTATTATTATAGATTCAGAATTTTATATTATAAAACACGTTTTTAACCGAAAGGTTTTATATACCGAACCAAATAAAAATATCTTCCTACGGTGACTTTTATATCAAGTTCTCTGGCAAAGAAAGACCGAATTCCTTTCTTGTTTTTCTACATTTTCAGACTGTTCATATTCGTACGTTTTTAATGCTCCATTTGTAAATGGGAAGTCTAAGACGGAGGTGTTTATGAAGTAGAGGTAGTAGTGGACAACGACAAAGCAAACAACACCTATTTCATGGTCACCTACAACAGTGGTAACCTTGTCTGACTCTTCGTACGAGACTCCGTAGCCTCCACCACGAGAGTCATTTATGCCAGTGAACTTTTACTTTTCTGGTCTTCTCGTTACTTTTGAATTCGCAACACCAAAGGAATTTAAAAATTAGTGTCCAAAGGTAAAGTGGTTATTTTGTATTAGATGACTAGGTGGAAACTATGGATGGACCCCGACGATGAACGTCTCCTCATCATCCTTGTGAAGCCGGTGGACTGAGGAGAAGTACTCGATCCTTTTCCCCACAAAGTATGTAAGGGTTTGGATTTCTGTTAAAACTTGTAATTACTAACTTTTCTGTTTTATGACAGGTGTAGGATCTATAGCTTTTCTTTCTTTTGATCAGTCACCTTTGTGTATTGAGACAACTTCGGGTGTTAATTGGGTAATTCGTTTCCAGTTAGGGGGTTTTTACATTTATGTTAAATTTACATAGGAATTTCGATTGTGATTAAACAACAGATCAACGAGTCAACACAGACTGAGAAACGTTGGGATACCTGACATCGGGTACTCTGAGGAGACAGGTACCCTAAAGGGTCTGTTGTTATGACCTCACCCAACGGTAAAGGAAGAGGTCCCCTAGAAGGGTTTTCTTCCTAGTTTGGACAGAGGAAATAACCGTCTACCTAAGAAATGGTTACTCAGTGGTACCTTTGTTGTGATTGAATTCATGGGATTTTTTCTGGTCGACTTCACGAGAGTATCAAAGTATTTTCGATTGAAATAACTCATCGGTGGATACTTGATGCATGAGACAAACTTAAATGAGAAGTGGTTTTGACGTTCGAATAATAATCAGAAAAAACGATTTCTTTGACTTAAGGTTTCTTCAATTAAATAAAAAGGTTCAATGATCTGTCACCATCGTAAGGTTAGATTCGAATCTAAAGTGAAGGTTCAGAATCTTCATGATATTATTTCGGTGTAAATTTGAAACTTAAGGAGACTTCAGTTGAGTGTTAAAGTATAACTATCTCCGTTTGTCATAATCTGGATTATAGGATTTGGTGGGTCCCTGAGTCTACTTAAAGTACTGAATGTAGTCCCGACGTCTGATAAGAAGACAAGACCCGAATAATAATCTGGTGATACGTGAGGATAAGTAAATGTTTTATGGCATTGTCGAAGGGTCTTTATCACACAAGATACTTACCGTTGGTTACTAATTTTCCATTAATTAAGGTCTTTATGGGATTAAGTACAGGTTCATTGGTTGACGATAATGAATTAAATCTATAGTAAAATAAGGTGTATAAAAATTTGTAAAAAATAAAAATTACAATTACCTTTCATAGTTTGATCAAAATATTTGAATTGACCTTACAATTTGTAGTTCGATTTTTTTATACGACGTAAGGAGGGTTGTTGAAATTTTACCTACCATCATGGGTCCATATAAATACCCGTGTTGTTTATAAGGACTATGATATGATCCTCGGTTTTCTCTATGTCTACATTTTCAATCAGTAATACGGGTTTCTTGACTTTTAAAACAACCCTTGTGAATATAGATTCCGTCACGAATCATCCATAATTTATATAATGTGGAAGAAGGTATTTAATACTATTCTTAATAAATCTATATTCAAAAAATTTTTAATTATGAACGAGTGAATTTTTTTTTTATACAGTCTTGTCAAATAATGGTTTATGTACGTTTAGGTTCTCTCGATTCGAAAATAAATCGATAAATGGAGGGACTCTTCGTTCAACCGGTTCTAGTCTCACTGATCTTGAACAAACACCGTATAGAAGTCCACCGGGTTTGGCCTTAGATCCTTGTGGTCGTTGGACACCCCTTGATTTATCTGTTTTTAATTAAATTCTAATGGAAATTTCAATGGAACGAACTTGACGTTACTACCTTTCTTTTGTCCTTCTTCCTTCTTATTTGTTATTCTTTCATCCTTTTGTCAAACTTGTCAAGAAGTGTAGTCCACCGGTTTCATAACCTCATGACCATCATAACCTGATATGAAGTTATGGTTTCATAAGGTTACTTCTAAGTCCTGACTAAAGGAAATCCTAACTGACGAAACTAGAACGACAGGTTCCCAGAGAATTCTTAGAAAAGATTGTGGTGTCAAGTTTTCGTAGTCAAAAAGTCGCGAGTCGAAAAAAATACCAGGTTGAGAGTGTAGGTATGTACTGATGACCTTTTTGGTATCGAAACTGATCTGCCTGGAAACAACCGTTTCATTACACGAAAAATTATACGACAGATCCGACCAGTATCGAAAAGAATGTTTCTCATTCGTAAAATTTTAAAGTACCGACATCAGTGATAGACGTCACTAAAGCCTCGGGGTTTTATATTTCAGACAGTGACAAAGGTAACAAAGGGGTAGATAAACGGTATTTCACTACCCTGACCTACGGTACTAGAATCAAAAGACTTTCAACTCAAAACTCAGTCGAAAGAATGAGAGAAATGAAAGTAGTTCTCTTAGAAATCAAGAAGTGAAAGACGGTACTTCCACCACAGTAGACGTATAGACTCCAATAACTATAAAGAGGACCGTTAGAACTAAGGTCGAACACGAAGTGGGTCGGACCGTAAAACGTACTACATGATACGTATATTTAATTCATTTGTCCCACTGTTATATGTCGGAACTACATGAGGAAAGGGTTAAGCCTTGGTCAGACGACAAGGTACAGGTCAAGATTGACAACGAAGAACTGGACATATGTCTAAAGAGTCTTCCGTCCAGTCCACCAGACCATAAGGGTACAGAAATTCTTAAAAGGTATCACACAACACTAAGTGTGTCAGTTTCCGAAACCACATTAGTTATTTCGTCTTTATTTCAAAAAGACCTTGAGAGAAAGAAAAAGATACTAGGTTATCTACTACCGTTAAACTAGAGATTAAGGAGACAGAAAAGATTTAGGTCGAAGTTGTAGACCTTCAAGAGTTAAGTGTATGACAACTTCGGACCGAACCTCTTAAAACTCGTAATGAAACGTTTGCACACGACGACGACGACGATTCAGCGAAGTCAAAACAGACTGACACGTTGGGGTATCTGCCGTCGGGTGGTCCGAGGGGGCCGGGACCCTAAGAGGTCCGTTCTTGTGACCTCACCCAACGGTAAAGGAAGAGGTTACGTACTCTTTCACTTCAGCGAGTCAACACAGGCTGAGAAGCACTGGGGTACCTGACGTCGGATGGTCCGAGGAGGCAGGTACCCTAAAAGGTCCGTTCTCATGACCTCACCCCACAGTAACGGAAACGTTCGTACACTCTACTCACATCAACACACCATCAAACTCGTAAGAAACCGTAACGGAAAGAAACCCTAACCTTACTTTTGACATGAAAAGGTCCGGACACCACTGATGACTCTAAAGATTTAAACGACCGTATAACTTACGTCGTGAAAGTGTCGTAGTAGAAAATCTTAAACTTTATCGAGATGACCTTAAGGAAGTGGAGGTGATCGAAACAAGCATCACTACGAAGGATTCCGGGAGACCTGAAGAGTAGGACCTACAGAGCGAGATCCACTCACTAGTGTCTTCTTATGTGTCTTGATATGTTTTTTTCTAGAATTTCTGGGTTATTGTTACCACACTAGCACCAGAGTGTCAGAGTGTCACTACTTCTAATTTTATGACTAAGTACCCTTACGAGTCATTCGAAGTCCGTAAAAAAAAAAGTTCTGAGTCAAATTACGACAGGGGTAATTCAGGAGACTAAGAAAAAGGATACACAACTATTTTTAGTGAGGAAGTAAAAATATTTGTTTCGAAGAACGAGTAAAAAGATAAGATCTCACAATTCTAATAGTAATCAACACGTATTGGAATCGAATGTGTTGTCATAATAGGTAATACTACTGATATTAATAATTGTGAAAGTGGTTGTAGACTGTATTTCGTAAATGATACACGTCCACTATAATATATTTATACCATTGTATTTAAGTAAATTAAGATTGTTAAATACTCCATTCTTTATGACACAATAAGAGTAATTATTTTACTTCTATGAGTCCATGTCTCTGATGTGTCTTGAACTATATCATTCATACGTCATGTTGATCCAAAGTTTCGGTCCGTAAGATTGAGATTTCGGGTACGAGAATTGGTGACAATATGACGGAAATTTAAAATTTAAGGACTACCTTCGTTGACATAAAGTAAGTAAAGCCATACTAAAAGAGTTTGTGATGTAGGAGTTGGGAAGATGAGAGTTCACGAATCATGGGTCGTGTCTTGAATTGTTTATTACATAGGTAGTTTACATTAGTTCAATTCTCCCTTTCTCAAACTAATCAGTGTTTGATACCAAGATAGAGTAATTGAATGACTTAGCGAAGTCGTTTAGGTAGTCATGCTACACCGTGGTGTTCTCAACCCCATGAACCTTGACAAGATAGAAGTAGTAGTTTTTTTACGACGACGATTTTTTCTGTCTTTTGTTCATGAGTCGTCCGTGCTGTCCTTGTAGGCATACCTGTTCTGTTTATTGACGACTTGTTTATTTGGTGAAAGTGTACTCTCCCTCCATGAACGGTACGGTGGATAAGGACCTCAGTCGACTTCGGGTGCAGGATGTCTGACGGAAGCTCAGTAGACTTAAGAGACACAGTTCTTTCCTTAAAGTAAATTCCTTAGTCCGTTACTTTCTTTGTGGTTTGAGATTGTCTATGTCGAATAGTCCGACCATTATTTATTGACTTTGCAATCGTCTAATTACATTGGTAATCTTGGAAAGAATTTGACGATGATTAGAACATGGTCATAATTTCTTCAAATAAAACATTTCACTGTAAACGTCCTAAGTATTTGTTAGGAGATTCTGAAGTATAAAATTCTCTTACTCTTTTAAATAGAGGTGGTCACCATAAAGCCACTTTAGATGGGAACTGTCACAAGTCATGTGATGTTTCATTCTGAGTTCGATGTACTAATTATCTAGAAACATGAAAAGGTCGACAAAGAAGTTCTCGACGACTATCTCTACAGGTTAGGATGACGTTTCTCACAGAGTACATTTCCCAACACGTGTGATAGTACTTGAACTTGTCACCCATAATTATACACACTAAGGTTTTTTATTCTTCTTTTTTCTAGACAATTCTTGTCTTTAAAGAAAATTTTTCTTGAGTACGTGGAACCTCTGTCTTTGGAAATTTTGTTTACTCAGTCGACGACTTTATATAAATTAATTTTAGGTTCTTTTTAAAGAAAAAATTGGACATCTTTGTCGTCTGGGAATAAAAGAGACTCATATTAGTAAAGTCGAATATGTGCTGAAATCGTTCGGAACGAAAAGGTTTCAGGTGCAGACAGTATAAAGTCCCTTTTATTAAGTCTCTAATCAAAGTCGAGTTTTTAAAATATTTTTACATGGTTTTGTAATTTTTCAAGTGAATTAAGGACCCCTTTTTGTTTCATTATCGATTACCTTTCTTTCCCTCTTTTTTTGGTTGTAAAAAGTTTTATTTTACAAGTCTTGCTGATCATGAAATTTATGGACTTGACCACCAGGGTCGAGGACTCCACCTCGTACTTACCAGTCAGAACCCCCTTCGCCCACACCACCCGCAGAACCACTGACTCCCCGAGCCCCCCAGACAGAAAGTCTACGACTACTACCGACGACAAGAGATCTATAGAGGACCCTTTTTCTCCTGAGACGTCATGGTCATAAAGGAAGCGGATATCCTTTTCTCTTCAAATAACACTTGATAATTCAAATGTTATTCCATTGGACCTGTTAGCGATTTTGATATTTAGAATGGTGATACTTACAAGTGGATTATAAAAGTATTTTTTTGTCACTCCACACCGTCTGGGTCTCTATTGTCCATGCGTTAATTGTCGACATGACGGAATTCGTTCAAGGAAGATAAAGAAACCGACCAAGTACTTTGTTTTTATATTGAGTGTTCTTTGTAAAAAGACTTCTAAAGTTTATTACCTGTCTTTCGTAAATCGAATTGTGTTCTATTTGTAAAAGTGTGAGTTATGGAAAATTGTGAATGGGAGCAATATAGTGAAACGGAGAACTAAAAGTCTAAGAAGTGACCATGAATTTTGGACCATTCGAATAAGATTCTTAAAGGGGCTGTTCATTAGTTACTCGTAGACAGTACAAAACATAGCTCCTTTTTTCCGATACTTGTGAGTGCGAGTGTGCTGAATCGAAAGTCACTATGATAATCCGTTTTTGAAAGGGAGATATTGGGTTAATACACTGTGTTTTTTCTATAAAGAATTTAGGTATTTTACGAAATTTCTACATTTAATAATATTAATTAGAGGAATCGAGGGAATTTTTCGTTATGATAAGAAGTAATATATCAAGTTATAAGTAAGAGAATTTTTTAAATTTTCAACTTTTCTGACGGACGGAAAGGAATTAAGTTTACTCTTATGTTAAATGTAAAAATATGTGTCCGGAGGTGTTTTTGAGTCTATAAGACAAAAGGGTGATCAGATGTATATATTCCAAAAATTTTAATATAATGATGACTAAAACCGAGTCATAATACAATTTTGGTCTTATAGTTTTGGTCTACTAGTGTCTCAGAAGTTTTTTGTAATTTTTTACTAAGATTTTCTTTTGATAAAAGATACCTAAGATATAAAATGACGGATATTATAAAATCGACTAACGGTCCTGACTAGAAAAGTTCTTAATTGTTTTCCGTGCGAGATAACTACTTTCAGAGAATAAGTAGCCTTTTGACCTGTTATAAAATTTTGACTATGGGTGGTTAGAACTTTGTACGTCGAACTAATCTGACTGGAGAGGACCAACACTTGACGATAATGATAATAATCTTCAGGAACTAAATTAAAATGTGAATACTCGTCTTCGTTGTGTACCGTAAATATTATGAAATATCTAAATTTTTCAGACTTAGAGTGTTATAAGGTTACTCCATCTTTTTTTATCATATTACTGATGTAAATCTATATTTGTGTTGTCTGAAAATACTCTTATTATACTGTTTCGTCCTTGTTCTCGGTTAGAAAAGGAAGGGTCAAATGATTCAAAATGATGGATACACTATTAATTCGTATTAGAATCAAATCTTTTACAATCGATTTTATAACTTAATTCATTTTATAATTCACAAGTTAATTTTTCTCTGTTTTTGTTGTTTTCCTTTTGATTTGTCTTAGAGTGGTGACAAAACTCTTAGTCGACGAGAGACTAATGAAAGTGGAGGTGGGTATGAAAGAAGACAAAGACATGGACCTAGTCAGGGCAGTGGTGGGACTTTTGTTTTATACTTACGATTTACGTTTATTTAGTTCACTAAAATAGAAGTTATTAATTGGTTTGCTGTTATCTTTGTTTGTCTTTTAGGTTTCTGTACTCTTCAACATCACAAGATCTTATGTCCTGAAAATATGAGAACCTTTCATCGTTCGTTCAAGGACTTCTTTTACTGCCAGGTTTGACATCGGCAATGGAGTCGTAGTAGTCGGAGCATAGGCAGTAACGGCAGACGTGATGGTCACGGAAGCAATGACAGGAGTGGGAGTAGAGGGTAGGGACACAGCAGAAGTAGTAGTAGCAGTAGCAGAAGTAGAAGAAGTATTAGGAACGTTTTTTAGGGTTCATATTTATTTCCATGTCCTATACCATATGTACAAGATGTCATAGAACTATGGTACTAATCTTTAAATTCGCTGTGGTGTAACTACTCCTATGTCCTCGACAGGACTTTCAATATACTTTAAGTCAGAAGTCACCGTAGTTCTTCGTTTTGACACTACGAATGACCTTAATCATGACAATTACCAGTTGAGGCTCAAGGTTGTCAGGCATACTCTAGTTAAATTTCTATTTTTGAAGATCCACAGTTTACTTACAGTTCACCAGGTGATACTAAGATTTAAATTTTACACCGTAACTTACTCTTTTATCACTGTAACGTGATACTCGAAATTTATGGATTGAACTAATTATTTTCTTAGTTTTTGCCTCTTCCACAGCTATGACTTGATTGTGGGTTTTGTTTTACGTTTCAAAGTGAATTTTTTATTAATAGAAGTGTGAAGTTAAAGAAAACTTTTCTTGATACTCCCAAGGTGTTTTATTTTTTGTTAGGAAAATAAAAGTCTTGGTATCACGAATGTCAATTTAGATCAGTGAATAGTCACTCTAAATTCTAATTAATTAGATTGTTTAGGATTTCCTGAATCATTAGTAATTTTGTTTACTCTAAAAGGTAGTGAACGAGGTACGTTTAAAGTGATGGTTTACAATTCAAGTCTTGATTAGTCCTATTTTCTTTTCGTTTTGTTAAATGAATTTCACTGTCCCTTAGTCTTAAAGTCAAATTTTGTTATTTACTAAAGTTTAGTTTAAGTGGAGTACAAGGGGTAGTAAAAGTAGGAGGAGGAGGAGAAGTAGTAGTGACAGTTAATGTTACTGTAGTAGAGGAAACGGGACTGGTAGAACCCTACTTCGACAAACAACTAGACTGACTTCTCCGGGTTCCAGATAAACATCTCTAACTCTCCAAAGAAGTGACAGAAGGTAACCACATATTAGAGGGACCCACTGAGGGAAATTTTCATTTTTTTTATTTACTTATTTATTATCAGTTAATATGAATTTTGATAGTCACTGTATGACATCTATATTCATTTCCGATTTCTTATGATTACCCGATACTCTTAAAATAAAATTTTTTACAAAAGTTTTCGTCTTAATTAAGTTTTATTTACAAACCCAGAGAAATGATAGATTTATATCTTTTTAATAAGATTTAGGTTGAACATTATGAAATTATTTTTTCTATCTGGTGTGTGTGTGTGTGTGTGTGTGTGTGTGTGTGTGTGTGTGTGTGTGTCTGTCTATTTGTGCACATACACAGTTTCCATGGTCCCACCATGACATCTACTTACAACAGGTAGTCTTTAAATTACACTCGGTGTTATGTAAAGTGTACATATTAAATGTTAAAAAATCGTCAGTGTATTTTTTTTTTCACTTTAGTTAAAAATTATTGTTAGAATTATATTGGTTTTTAGTAAAGTCGTACCTTAGTTACATTCTTAATAAGTAGAATAGAAAATTTTAAACATTGAGTAGATGTTTTAGGTTACATATAAAGTATAAATTCTTATAAAGTGAAACCCGAACAACGTAAAGTTCACGAGTTGTCGGTTGTGTCACTCAATTGTCTCGTTTGGTTTCGGTCTTTTTCTTATAGGTACCTTGACGTTGTATATTATTTTTTTTCTATTTTTTACAAGGGGTTTGGTCTTTGGTAGACATTTTGTGTGATTTATTCTGTTTGATAATGTTGATAGAAAAATGTTTGTGAAGAGGGGGAAAGATTTGTGGGACAGAATTCAGAAGTTTGGTGTAATTTCTATATGGTCATAAAGGAATGAGATTTTTAAAGTATAAAAATCGATGATTTTATTTGGTATTAAATAAAAACTATAAAGAATGTTTTTTGACAAATGAAAAATCAAGTCATGAGTCGCTTTAGACAAAAAAAACCGCCCCCCCTTCCCCCCGACACCGTGCACCGTACACCTTGGAATCAAGAGACTGGTCCCTATCTTAGGTGTGGGAGATGTCATCTTCGTGTCTCGTAATTGGTGACTTAGTGGTCCCTCAAGGTTTTAGAAGACCATATGTTCCGTCTTTGTTACGGAATACTTGATTTAGTAAGTATTTCTAATAAAAATGACATTACCTTTTTTACTCATTCAGTACCATATTAATTTTTACATTGAGTTTGACTGTACGAATAATGTTCTTTTTGTTGTGAATGTTTCTTGTAGACGAAGTGACAGTCTTTTAATCTTTTTACTTGACGGTGTATAAGTGTGTCTCATCTGTCGCGATCTTCCGTCTTACGTCAGGTTACCGTGAAGACTCAGTGTCTGTTAAAACAGTTAGAGTTTTCATTTACGAAACATGTTTTATAAAATCATATTAAATTGGTTCAGACCGTTATTGTGGTTTTAAGTGTAGAATAAAGTTTTAACAATACGAGAAGTCCATGTTGGGAGAGACTCTCTATGTACTTTGACTACGGTAAATAAGTAGAACCTCCAAATTAAAAGACAAACATCAGTTCCTTTAGACTTTTTTAATGTAATCTTTTAATTCCGTAGATACTTTGATCACGTGTTAACGTGAGTAGGGTGTTCGATCATTTCACTACGAGTTTTAAGAGGTTCGGTCCGAAGTTGTTATGCACTTGACACTTGAAGGTCTACAAGTTCGACCAAAAGCTTTTCCGTCTCCTTGGTCTCTAGTTTAACGGTTGTAGGCGAGCTAGTACCTTTTTCGTTCTCTCAAGGTCTTTTTGTAGATAAAGACGAAATAACTGATACGGTTTCGGAAACTGACACACCTAGTGTTATTTGACACCTTTTAAGAAGTTCTCTACCCTTATGGTCTGGTGGAGTGGACGGAGAACTCTTTAGACATACGTCCAGTCCTTCGTTGTCAGTCTTGACCTGTACCTTGTTGTCTGACCAAGGTTTATCCTTTTCCTCATGCAGTTCCGACATATAACAGTGGGACGAATAAATTGAAGATACGTCTCATGTAGTACTCTTTGAGACCTGACCTTCTTTGTCTTCGTCCTTAGTTCTAACGGCCCTCTTTATAGTTATTGGAGTCTATATGTCTACTGTAGTGGGAATACCGTCTTGCACTTCTCCTTGATTTTTCGGAGAACTACTTTCACTTTCTCCTGTCACTTTTTCAACCGAAGTTCGAGTTGTAAGTCTTTTGCTTCTAGTACCGTAGACCAGGGTAGTGAAGTACCCTTTATCTACCCGTTTGATCACCTTTGTCACAGTCTGAAATAAAGACCCCCGAGGTTTTAGTGACGTCTACCACTGACGTCGGTACTTTAATTTTCTGCGAATGAGGAACCTTCTTCTCAACACTGGTTGGATCTATCGTATAAGTTTTCGTCTTTGTAATGAACGGCTGATTCCAGGCAGATCAGTTCCGATACCAAAAAGGTCACCAGTACACACCTACACTCTCAACCTGACACTTCTTCCGACTCGCGGCTTCTTAACTACGAAAACTTGACACACAACCTCTTCTGAGAACTCTCAGGGAACCTGACGTTCCTCTAGGTTGGTCAGGTAAGACTTCCTCTAGTCGGGACCCTAAAGAAACCTTCCTGACTACCATTTCGACTTTGAGGTCATGAAACCGATGGAGTACGCTTCTCAACTGAGTCACCTTTTCTGGGACTACGACCCTCCCTGACCCCCGTCCTCCTCTTCCCCTGCTGTCTCCTACTCTACCGACCTACCGTAGTAACTGAGCTGCCTGCACTCAGACTCACTTGAGGCCCTCAACCACTACCTGTCCCTCCCGACCGCACGACGCTAAGTACCCCAGCGTCTCAGCCTGTACTGACTCGTTGACTTGACTTGACTTGACTTGACTGACTTTGATCATAAATGGACGTTAGACACCAATGAACACTAATCGGACTTTGTTAAAGAAATAAAATATGTCTATTTTATTAAAATCTTATTTCACTAGGATTTTGAAATGGGTCTCTCTTTCATAACAAAGTTCGAATTGTTCTGTTTACTTTTTGTCTGTTAGACTCTAATTTAAGATCGAGGTTGTGATACTCTTGAACCCATGTACTGAGTCGATCCGTAACTAAAGAAGTGGATATTTTGTCCCAACACTGGTCTAGATAATACTCCTAATTTAATAAATTATTTACGTTTATAAAATTGATGTGAACCGTATATTATTACTTAATACAATTGATTACAATATTATAATGTTTATTTAATGATGTTTAACTGAAGGGTCCACCATGTCACCATTTCTTAGACGGACAACTACGTCCTCAACGGTCTCAGTTTCCACACTAGGGATCCAACCCTTCTAGGGGACGTCTCCCTTTACCATTGGGTGAGGTCATAAGAACGGACCTTTTAAGGTACCTGTTTCCTCGGAACCTCCGATGTCAGGTACCCCAACTTTTTCTCAGCTTATGATGACTCGTTGACTCATGTACGTGTACGCACGTGTGTACGATATTTAATACTTAAGAGTTAAATATCCCGTCTCCTTACCCTCTTTTCATAATTAGACTCACGGAATATATACCGTCCATGATAAAATCCATGAGATGTTCTGATAAAATCCATAAGGTTGTCTACTCTTTTAACTTCGAATTTCTCTTAATTGTAGAGCGAATATCAGTATGTCGAAGATTCACCATTTCATTACTTGTTTTCGATCTCAAACATAGAAGTCTCAGATACGTAAAGGTGAGCAGTCCGACAAAGACCTCTTCGGAGTTACTGTCAATTTTTCTACTTCTACATATGTTTACGTAAAGGAAAGTCAATTAAGTCATTCCCTCCGTTATCTCCCCTCGTTGTCTCCTGGTTATTTACTCGTGATACCTATTTACGTTCTGAGTTGGTCGAGCAGGAAAGTTTATTTATTCTCACCTATTAGAAATGAACACTGTTTGAGAATCGAATCTTTCAAACACGGAAGATATTTCTTTGTATAAAGAAATTATTTTACATCGTCCGTCCGTATTAGTCTTCATTTTGTTTCATCTTTAACATAACCGTTAAGATTATAAAACAATTTATATTTTCTTCGTATAACTTTTGTCTTCAGGTTTCTTATAAAGTTAAACAGTTTCGAGTAAAGTAAGTTCGTTAGTAAACAATTGAAATGAAAGTCATAAAAATGAATGAAGAGGTTACCTTAGAACTCTTAGGACCCACATATGAACTCAGAGATGGAGAGGTAGTCATGAAAGAAGACGGTATTGAAGAAGGACTTAGTCCTGTATATTTACACACACTTAGTATAGTTGAGTGATCTACTTCGTTGTGGACAAGTCGATCCAAAGGGTTATTTTATTTTGAGTTTAGACATTAAAATACTTTGTTATGTAGTCTTTACAAGTGAATATAAATGAATACTTTTATATTGGTTAGTGTAAGAAGAAACCATATATGTTTTATTCCAATTACTTGTAATTGATTGATGTACGGTCACTTTACTTAAATCATCAGAGTTACGAACGTTCTCTTGTTAAGTAATGTTGAATAGGATTTGTTTTCTTTTACTTCCTTTTGGTAAAACCAGTTGATCTCCCATTTTTACCGTCTATGGTCAAATTTTGTGGGTACTCTGATATTTGAATAAGAGACTTAATTTTTTTTTGACTTTGCCTTAAGTAAGATACAAAGATATTGACACTAAAATTTTACCTTTAACCTTTAAGTTATTTTGTATACTTTTCTTATATCTTGTCATGACCGTTACAATGTATTATGATGGTCCCGACAGTCACCTTTGTAACAATGATTGTCGTCATAAAAGACCTAAAACTGGGGATTTTGGAGGTAAGTGAATTATTACAACATTGACTTTCTCATAGAACAAAGATAACCATCTTCATTTTTATTTGTCTTTCTGGAAATGTATGGAGTCAAGGATGTCCACATTGTGAAAAGTCGAAGAAACCTTCTCCGTAAAGGTGACATAGTAGTCTCTAGACCAGACTACAAAGATACCACGACAGAAGAAGGAGAAGTGCACATGCGAAACCGTTTCTTCTTGAACCCCATCGACTTTGACACTTTAATACATTAAATTTAGAACTTAATGTCGTATTGTCGAGTTAAATTTCAATTAGACTTTTGTAGAACTAGTAAATTGATTTTTTGTTTTTGGTGTCGTTTGTAAATAAACCTGTCTTGTTGTTTTAGACAAGGACGGTGAAATACACATTTGTTTCTCTTTAAAAAAACCAGAAACATTTGCTTCTGTTTAAATACAAGACTTAGTTACCAAAGTATGATAGTTGATTTGGAAACCAATTATTTCGGTTAGTTGTAAATGTCATTATGTAGATTTAGTGACACTGACATAATGATATCTTAACGATGAGTATTTCCAATATATCCCGGAAGAATATTAAATATTTAGAGTTCTGAGGAACCTGTTTATTTTTGAAGGAATGTACAAATTCTAAACTGTTAAGAATGTACTAGAAAAAAATCCATAGAAAATCAAGAGTCCTGAACATGACTCAATGTCGACTGAGAACTTGTTGAATCCCCTCTCCCCGTGACAGGAAGGTTTAAACGGTAAGAAACATAGACGTCTAGGTTCGTTGACTCCTACACATCAACGATACCACAAGACTTTGTGGTGTGATGACTTTTTTTAGGTGTATATTCACCTGGTACGTCAAGTTTAGACACAACAAGTTCCCAGTCGACATGTATATTGTACAATACCCAACATGGTGTAAATTTTAGTCACTACTTTATTAACCTTTCCTTCTTTCTAGAATTACTGTTTTTAGCCACTGGATTTAATCTTAAGTCGTCATTTGTATTTTATTCTACAATCCTTATGTCAGTAGAGGAAATTATGGGCTGTCTTTTGTTCATACATGTTTCTTATAAGTCCTATATATTATATGAGTTCTTTGACATTTACGTGTTCAGATGAGATTGAAGTAAAATTTTAATTAGAATGGTCACGGTTTATGACGACACCTTCATCTTCCGGCGAGTTGACCGCTTGAGACTTGGTGGAGATGATACAAACCCCTATCAAGAACTAAACATCCGAGTTAGACTCCTACTGAGACAACTCATCCGACGTGTTTTCGGCATCGGACACAAACGACGACTTGTCAATTTTACCCGACTCCCTATCTTCCGACCTGTAATCCTGACCATCTTGCCTGTCTAGGTGAGCACGAAGGCTTTTGACCTTGTACGAGGTGTCCGGGAAGACTGACGTATCGACTTTTTGTTAATATCGTAGGTTACGTAATTCCAAAGACAAGAATGGTTTCGACCCTAATGGGAAGGGATAAGACAATGTCCGCTGTGACACGTGTCGATAAACACATGTCTGGAGAGTAGTGAGTAATCTATTTTTGTGACTCCCATTTTCTTTACATAATACGTAGAAACATAACGGACACACTCTCTATTCCATCACACGTCATTTAACGACCGACTTAATTTATTCATTTATGGACTTTGACAAAAACGTAGGTAACAAGAAAAATTTACTTCTGGTTTATTCTACTATGTTCCTCTGAATTCATAGTAAAACGAAAGTTAACTATATTTTATTGGTAATTCAAATTGACCATTATATAGAGTATTAGTAAAATGACTTACATCAAGTTTACTTTATAAGACAGGAAAGTATCGTGTATATTAAAATATATAAAAATTTGTGTTTATTAAATGACTTAAGATTTTAAACAATTCTTGGATACCCTTAACATAAATCATTTCAAAATGACTGTGGATAGAACTCTAATCCATTTCCTTAATTTTGTTACTTTTTGTTTTGAGGATACGAACTCTTCGAGTTAGTTCATCTTAATTTTTTTTTTTAAGTTGACTTATTTTACACCAACACATTCACGACATTACTGATTCTTTCACTGTACCCTTGTTTCACCTCTTTTTTTACTTTTCTAGTCTATCGAAATCACTTCTTCACTACAAATCCTACTTAGTGACTAAATTATACCAAAAGGTTTCACCTAAAGTATAGTAGAAAGAATCGGTTGTCTCCACTTTTTGTACCAGGACTTTTTCTACTGTATATAAATATTCCGACATAAAGGGAGAAAGAAATCGAACTTTTGTTTTGTTTCGTTTTTACTACCTCCCTCCTTTATACGATACAATTGTTCATTGGGTCCTCCGTGTGTGGACTTTTATGATTGACGGGTGAAAATGATACCGCAGACTACAATCGAAATCACCCTTCAGAGTAAATAGGAACCTTAATGTGAGTAGAAGAGTATTATTTAGATTCTTTTGACGGCCAAGTTAGTCTAGACGATAATAAAATGAATGGAAGGACACTAAGGTGAACACATCACCCGTAGTGACACCGACAACCCCATCAGCATCCTAAACATTGTCAACGTCCACATTGGTAACCCGCCTATGATCGAGCTCCACAACTGAATAAGGGTCGGTATCGACGTCGACAGTGAAATGAACCGCATCTGTGTTGTCCCCAACCGAACTATAACCGACAACCACCCAGACTGTACGACCGTGAATACCTTTCTTTTTACACTTTTATTATTAAGTGTTTTTCATTATGTTTGTAAGGAATATTTCATGTTTATGAGGTAGTTTTCATTTCGTGTATACGAATGACTTCACTTACAGGTCATTAATAATGGAATTATGTGATGACACCCGTCCTTAGGGAATTTTCTTTACCTCATTGGTAGTACCAGTTGTTCTCAGGCTTTACGTCATGAACCAAGCATAGGTTCCGTTTGATAAGTTATAGTGTCATAAGGTTCAGATACGGGGTTGGTCATTGCGACTTTTTCGACTTCAACTTGTCAAGATACTTCTGGATGTTCTGGAAAATCTTGATTGTGGGTTTTTTCTACAGGAAAAGTAATGTCCCCTGACCTTACGCTTCATATCCTTTAATTCTTTGTGGACCCCATTGTCCGTTTTAACCGGAACCTTATACCTTACTTCGTCCCGTTTCTGATCTCAAAATGGCTCTCTTGCGTAACCAGTATCGTTTGTGAGAGAAGGTTGTTGTTTCCTCTTCTGAGATGTGTACCTGTAGTCGTCTACCAGTTGTGGCTTTAGTCTGACTAATATAAGAAACGTCGGTTTCTACCTCTTTGAGATATGTCAGTCGTTTTTGTTCTGGTCCTCGCCTGACACCGAGTCTAGTACTTGAGGAGTAATGGTTTAAGTCTGAATTTAACTTCTTTCGTCCCTTTTGGTGATCTGGTAAGTCTATACTGGATTTAGTTTAAGGAATACTAATATTCCTTCACTCTTTATCTAAATTCCCTGTTCTAGACTATCTAACTCACGGACTACTTGATACCTGCTCCCAAGCACTGTAACATGTACTTTGTCCCTAGTTCTGGTAGTGGTACCTTTTCTTTACGTTTTTTCGTTTTACCGACAGACCCCTCGGAATGTTCATCGACACTTTTCTTCTCTTCACTTTTCGCTTCCTCTTTTCCTTTCTATATTCGTAGACTTACATCTCAAGGTTTCTTATCGTTCCTCTCTATTCTCTCAGAAGGAGTCACTAGTTACGTTTCTTTATCTCCTTTTGTTGTCTTACCCTTTCTGATCTCTAGAGTAGTTTTTTTAGTCTCCATGGTTCCCTTGTAAAGTACGTTTCTACCCGAGCTATTTCCTGTCTTTACCATACCTGGATTGTCTTCGTCTTCTATAATTCTTCTCCACCGGTCTTATGTGTCCTTTAGATGTTTTTTCTAGAAGTGCTGGGTCTATTAGTGCTACCACACCAGTGAGTGGATCTAGGTCTGTAGGACCTTACACTTCAGTTCACCCGGAATCTTTCGTAGTGATGCTTGCTTCGATCTCCTCCACTACCTTAAGGTCAACTCGATAAAGTTTAGGACCTTCTACTACGACACTTTCACGACGTGAGTTATACAGTCGTTTAGACCTTTTGAGTCGTCACCGGTGTCCTGACCTTTTCCAGTCAAAAGTAAGGTTAGGGTTTCTTTCCGTTACGGTTTCTTACGAGTTTCATGACGTGTTAGCGTGAGTAGAGTGTACGATCATTTCATTACGAGTTTTAAGAGGTTCGGTCCGAAGTCGTTATGCACTTGGTACTTGAAGGTCTACAAGTTCGACCAAAAGCTTTTCCGTCTCCTTGGTCTCTAGTTTAACGGTTGTAGGCGAGCTAGTACCTTTTTCGTTCTCTCAAGGTCTTTTTGTAGATAAAGACGAAATAACTGATACGGTTTCGGAAACTGATATCCCTAGTGTTATTTGACACCTTTTAAGACTTTCTCTACCCTTATGGTTTGGTGGACTGGACGGAGAACTCTTTGGATATACGTCCAGTCCTTCGTTGTCAATCTTGACCTGTACCTTGTTGTCTGACCAAGGTTTATCCTTTTCCTCATGCAGTTCCGACATATAACAG